>JADIOT010002443.1:0-19269 GCA_018343995.1 Waltiozyma sp. UFMG-CM-Y6624
GAGTTTCACCTTAGAGGAAGATATAAATTCTAACTTAAACCCTATGATATTATAGATGATTTGTATGAACTCCTTTGTCTTATCACGATACATTTGTTGCAACCTTAGCGATTTCTTTGTCAGATTCTCGATCTGCTTTTCAAGTTGTTGGTTTTCGAATCGGCATGTTTCATAGACCTCATGTGGGATTAAATCGGTATCTTTAGTTGAAATATTTGAAAGCTGGGACTTAAGGGCAGTATTTTCCTTTTGAAGGAGCCCAATATGTTCTCTTTTAATGAACTGATCGTCTGATAATGGGTTTGAACGTAATTGGACTACTTTGTATGCTTTTTGGTTTGTCTTTTGTTGCTGTTGTAAAAGTTTGTTCAAGTTTTCAACCTTCTTTAATAAGATCACATTCTCATTGGATAATTTCGTATGCTTGTTCTGTAATGTGAAGAGCTGTTCCTTGAGCTTATCATTAGACAATTGTATCGTTCTCGTGTGATCTTCTTCTAGTTCTTGCTGCTCCCCAGTTCTTAGTCTCTTGGCACCAAGATCCTCTTCTGTAGCCAAGGAAACCTTTTCCAATCTCAGCTTATACTCATCCACCAAGACCTCTAGAGATTTTATGTACAAATCCTTATCATTCTCGTTGACTTGTAACTCGTCCATTAATTCTTTCAATTGATGTCTTAAAATCTTGGACTCTTCGAAGGATAAGTCTCTCTGGGTTTCTAATTCCGTGTTTAATTTCTTACAGGTTGCCAATTGAGAGCCGATAACAGAGTTGGTGGTTTGCAATTGTTGATGAGAGATAAGAAGTTCATTATGATGCTTGTTCAAGCTTTGGAAATCACCAGTGAGTGTAGTATAGTTGGCTTGTAAGATATCTTGATCCTCCTTTGTAACACGAAGTCTTTGTAAGGCCTTCTCCATATTTCCATCTGTATCTTCAAGTTCTTTGGATAAGTAAAGTTTCAAATTATCTAAAGTGACAGAGAGTGACATACATTTCAAATCCAATTCATCTTTAATTTCTTGGTTGGCTTTAGCTTTAGCTAAATCTGAAGTCAATTGATTGATTTGGTTTTTCAAAAGCTCGGAATTGTCTCTTTGTACGATCAATTTCTTGATTTGTTCAGATTGTTTCAAATTGGTACGTTCTAAGGTTTGGATGTACTGGACTTGATCAGACAATTGTGATTTTAGCAATTCCAGTTCTGAAGAGTCGACAGACAAGGAAGATTTCTTGGTTTGAAGGAGAGTCATTTCTTCAGATTGCTGTTGGAGTTTGGTTCTTAGAGATTTGATCTCTGTGTCTTTGATCTCGATATCGTGGAGGATTTGGGTCATCTTAGCCTCTGTTTCATTATCCTTCAATTGTTGATCCATAGTCAATCGGTCCGATTTGGATTGTATGGTCTTATTCTTGATTGAAAACTCTTCATATCCACGTTTGTATTTGGACAAGGCTGCATTAGATTCTTTGATCTGATCAAGGATAGCTTGTTCCTTAGTTCTATAGTTTTCCTCAAGCTGTTGTATTTTATTTGATAATTCTTCATTTTGTTTGAAAAGATAGACGTTATTAGAAGCAATTTCATCGAATTCTTTAGATTTAGACTCAAGTTGTTGTAGAACAGAGGTAATTTTCGTCTCTGCTTCAAGCTTTTGGATCTTAGTTTGTGTTTGGGATTCTTTCAGTTGATATTTCAACGATTGGATCTCTGTTTGAAGGACTTGCTGAGAGGTGAAGGGCATTAACGGAGGTTTTTCTTGAAGCGCCAGACCGAGTCCCAAGTCAGGTCTTTCAATGAATGGCGATGAGTTCATGATATATCAATGGGAGTGTTGAGGTGAGAGGGAGAGAGAGATAGGATCAGTAAATGTTATTTAATGAAATAGGTTGTCTCCTTTACAATCTTTGTTTACCTTCCGATTTTTCGGCCCCCCCCCCCTGTAGGTTAACTATTTAGGCTCTGTCATAGTTAGACGGGCAAAAAAGAACATTATTAAATCAAATACAAAGTTTCAGCTACAAAAGATATCTATCATGACAAATCAAAAAGATAAGATCAAAAGTCATTAAGTTCAAACACATAAACACTTATACAAGATCATAGAAAAAACTGAAAACAGTGGAACTTCTAGAATCCAGAATCTTCTCTGATTGCAATGATTTCACGCTCACATTTTTTCCTAACATCACTCTCAACAAATAACAAACTCATCAATTTTAGAATCTCCTCAGTTGACAAGTCAAATAATTCACCATCGTAAAACCAATCCATGATTTCTGTTAAGTGTGAAGTTAAAATTTTTGTTATGTTTGAAAGACGGTGTCTGGCAGCTAAGGAAACCTTCATGGATTCGAAAATGGATGATGGAAATGGAGCTTGACTGAGTATGTATTGCAACAAGACTGACAAATTATGGGATTCTTCTTCTCCAATTTCCTCCCTGCTTGTCAAGATCAACGTCATCAAATATTCATACCATTGAGACATTAATGTGTCTATGAGATAGGTGGCTTCCAAGTTTGTTAATGTTAAATGGATGTTGGTCATTAGTGTTTGGAAGCCAGCAATGAGTGGAGATAATGAAGCTTTTACAAATTTTTGGTCTTTGATTAGCTCAGGTGAGAAGGATCTGAGTTCTTTGATTATCGTTCTTTGAACTGTTCTTTGTAACGTGGCGATCTGTTCGTTAACTATGGATTGACATTCGGATTGGAGCGATTCTGAGAAACCTATTAATCCTGCTGTTGAGGACAGACTGGACAAGTATCTTAATTCGTTGTGCATTTGCCATTGATTGAGGCCCTTGGATTGAGTCAGTAGTAGCTTAATGATCAAAATCAAGTTATGGACGTTGTCAGTGTTGGAGGCTGATTGGACTTGAGATGATAGGATTGTACAGATAAGTTCTGGAAGCGTTGATGCTTTGTACTGTTGCTTACTGGTGATTTCTTGTTGGTTGACTTTATTTGAAGAACTTGCTCGTTCGTCTTCAATATCAGATAGTTTCTCTTCAGCTCCCCAAGCATCCCATCGTTCTTCATCTTCTTGTCCATTTTCCTCTTTCTCTTCAAAATCCAACTCAATAGGCTCTTCCTCTGCACCCCAAGCATCCCATTCTTCGCCACCTTCTTCTTCATCATCCCCATCATCACCTTTGATCAATTTAGATAATCTTTTTGAACTGACTTCCTTAACAGATTTCGAAAAATCATTAACAACTTTTGGTTTCTTAGGGATTGTCATTTTGGTCTTTTCTGGAGAAGATTCAATCACGTCCTTCTCTTCTTCACCCCAGACACCCCAGTCCTCTTCCTCTTCTTCAAATTCATCACCATTAGAATTGATCTTATTCACCGATATCCTCTTGTAGTTCTTGCTGGTTTGATTCGAGTAACGTGTGCCTTGAGAGCCAGATAAGATTGGAGCTTTGGATAATTTCAAGTTTGAGCTTGATTGGTTTGTTTCAAGTTGCTTCTCCTTTTCTTCTCCATTCAAAACGATGATATCTCTCTCAAGCAACTGATCAAATCCCTCATAGTTCAACACGGCCTCTCTGATCTTTTCAAACAATGACTCATACTGTGCCTCTTCAATCATCAAAGACAATTCATCCATTTGACACCAGATTGTCAATCCTTCACCTGAATGATACCTGATTCCACATTGTTTTGTTAGATATTCGTCCAACAACAATAATTCATCACGAATGTTGGTATCTTTGTATATCTCTGTAGCGTGCTGCCTGATGATGTGAGAAAGAATGTACTTTTTAATCGATGGCTGAGTGTATTGGATTAGGTCGACATGTGTTGGTGCATTTGATATAAAATTCATAGTTTCACGTAATGATGCGAACTTATCTTTGATTAGCATTACATTCTCTGTGTTGTTGTTTAGTTTGAAACTGATGCTATTTGAGATATCAGTGGATTCTGTTGTTATGATGTATTTCCCTGATGTCAGCTTATCAACGACTTGGACAGAGATTAGCTTGGTCAGATTGATAGACAATTTCCCAATAAGGTTATGCTGTACAATGACATCGTTGTAGAGATCGTTTAATTGGATCTGTGTATCTTGGTCTAATTGAATACTTTTGTTCAACTGGAAGGAGGATTCCTCAACATTGACAAACTTGGACAAGATCTGGTTCAATTTCTGTATAGAATCTTCATACAATTCATCGTATTTATTAGATAACTCCACATCGTTTACCATCTTGATGCTAGCTTGTCCATGATAGTCCTTGATCTTCTCTTTCAACTTAGCTAAAGAATGAAATACAGATTCGAATTCATTAAGGTCTAAATTGATGCGAATCTCATTAACCAATTGGGATAAGAACCATATTGAGTTTAAGCTATGTAATTCACTGTTTAGTTGATCAGTTTTCAATTGAAGCTGGGATAATTCCTTGAATGATCTCTTCTGCTGGGTGGAGAGTTTTTCGTTTAGTTGAAGCTTGAGGGTGTCAAAGGAAGATAATTCTGGAAGGTACAAGTTGATTCTTTCTAATTTAGCTGTTATGGTATCAATCTTGTCTTCTCCATTTTGGGGATTTTTTGTAGTTATGACTATTACCGGCTCGTCTCTGTCATCCGGTATGCATTTATTCAGGTCGTAATCATTGAACTCAGAACCTTGATCTTTGAATTCAAGTAATATGTCATTGGTTTGATCCACATTTTCTTCAAATGGCAAATCCTCCTCCTCACCATCACCATCTTCTTCTTGTTCTTGTTTTTCTGCTATTTCTTCTATTTCTTCCCCATTGCCCCAAGCTTGAAACTCGTCCATATCTTCATCTTCTTCGACCAGTTCAGTGAATCGATCTAGGGACATTATTCAGTTATCCTTCGCCTTCTTCTTTGTGAGGTAATTGACTAAATCAAAAAAAAAAAAAAAACTCCTGCAAATTACATGAAATCAACAAACCAATATATGTATTATTTTGTTTTGCCCTACAAAATTATAGTTCAGGATCGTCTGCCAAATATTCGCTGGTGGCAGCCCTAAATAAAAATCAATAAATCCGGGTAATACGGGCGTACATTTCAATTCTATATAAAAAAAAAGCTCAAATTTTCCAATTCCTTGACTGACTACTCATACACTGGAACAGGTAGGAGAGATAATTTTAAAAGATTAACGCAAAATTTCACAGCCACACACGACGACTCGACAAAAGCATCACCCCGAGGTCCTGAACCTTTTCTAATTTCATTATTAGAATTGCGTTTGACCCATGACAAGCGTGGTATGAATGGGTTGTTACTTTATCTTCCTCGGAGGATTTAGCTGGTAAGCGGTGGACTGGAGAATAAATTCTTAACTGATCTTGGGTGCAGCATTTCATTCGAACTGAATTTCGTTTCAGGGCTAAGGGATGGCCTTTGTGCCGCCCGGATGGGATTTGGTGCAATGATTGGTAATACATTTTTTTATATATATAGTTTGTTTAGAATCTCTTCAATTTATTGTTTCATTCATCCAGTGTTATTATTTGAATTTTGTTTTCTCGGTTTTTACTGATTTGTAGTGTCACGTGTTTACTATCTATATCAAACAAAAAAAAAGATATAGTGGGCTCTGATAATAGTAACAATTTTATTAAAAATTCTTGAAAAAAAAGATAAATTCTCATCTCTTTCAAAAGACTAAACAATTCTAAAAAAAAAAGTAGATCAAGCCATAAGGCAATTACCACACCTTAGTCTTATTTAAGTCCAGTGTAGCATTTTTCATTACAACAAGGTACTTATTTGAAGTTTGAGAGAATTCCTTTTATGGATGAAAATCCCATTTAAAGTAAGATTGCCCATCCTCACATTACGAGCAGCACCGCTTCGGTTGTAGATCATTTAATTGGACTAAATTTAAGATCAACAATTTAGACAATTTAGAACATTCCATAAAGTCTCATCTTACCATTGATATTGTAAATTGAGCGGATCTTATAGATGATCTTCTTTCAAAAGCTTCTTCTATGCGTAAATATAATATTCATGAGGACCGAGCCTTGAACTGCACTTATAACGTGGATAGAGAAATACGATTAAAGCATGTGATTGATCTTAAGCTTTTGTATGGGATAGCAAAAGAGAGAAAGAAATGTCCATGATATAAAAATAGTGTGCAGTTTTCGCCGCCTTTTTTGTCTTCTGCTATATAGCTTGCTAAGAACTTTTTAGTTTTAAGGAAAATTTCCAGAACGCTTATACACAAAAACAAATAGAACTACCTTTGTCTTAAAGATCTCAAATCCCGTGAAATCCAGCAAGCGAGATATATACCAACAAAATAAAATACATTAATTATTTGAGCTTCAAGAGATCTCAATACACACTATAGAGCTTTGCTATTCAGATATAAATACAGAAGGAAAGAGCACGAAAAAGTCATCCGCTCAGTCGCTAAAGTTCTGACTTTGCTCAAAATATACCTCACTAGCTACCATATCCAAATACTATTATACCTTCCAACACTCACGATGTCAGACCAGCTTGATGACCTCTACTTAGCTGAAGACGAAGACGCCAACTCTATCCCACAACTTCATCCAACTGAAAGAATGTTGTTGTCAAACATTTTGAATGAAAGTATCAGTGCTCCCACCATCAGTACCACTCCAGCCTATAATCCCACTTGTGCTACTAGTGCGGGGACTGATAAACATCTTCATTTGCTTTTTAATCACTATATCAGGGAGAATAAGAGCCAGGAGGCAGAACGCCAAAAATTGCAAAAAGCAGTCAATGCAACAAAGGAAGTAGCTTCTGAGAGTAAAATCACTGCTGCTCTCCTAACTGTCTCTGTTGATGAGAACAATATCTCCTTGGACACCACCAGTGATAATCTCAATAATGATGAAAGTCTTGAAGTATCAGGTTATGAATCAAGAGGTTCTGAAGATTCCATGTTTCGTTTTGAAACTAGGGATGATCCTTATAATAAAGATCATTCTAATGTTGAAAGGACCCATCCAACAACACGATGTAATTCCAATGAAAATATCCTTTATAACAAAGGTGGATATGAGTATCCTGTCTTACCAGAAATCAGTTCCACCTCGTCCCTACATAGAGAACCAGTCAAATTACCAACATATGCTTCTTTGGAAGAACTCTCTTGGAGATTCAATGTCCCTGCGGAAACAATTAACCCAAATAAATCTATAGAATATTGTCCTAGGCCTGATTCCTTTGAAGAATTGACAACAAGTCTTGAGAGTGCTCTTTCTACATTGCAAAACTATCACCTGCTTCACCCATTGACCTCTCAAATCGTTGCCAACTGCAATGAACAACAACAGAAACAGCAGCAAGAGGAAAGTACCTCGGTACACAAAACACAGGGTCATGTTACAGAAGTTCAAATCCAAAGAGGTTTAGAAACCGTTGATTCTATAAGAAGCGCTCTCCAGCAATTGATGAGATATAAACACTCTTGTCTTATAGCTGAGGCCCGGCAAAAAAACACCTCTGATTTAGACATGGAACTTGAGTCATATGATGCTCTTCACCGACATCTCGTTGTAAGCCAAAGTGTTGAGAAATTAAGCAGAATAACTAACGCTTGGGGTATGAAAGTTGACGATCTGTTACTGAAACCAGCTAAACACCTACAATTCCCTATTGCTGCAAGTTTTAATGAGAACGAAAATAATGGCGAGATTAATATTGATGTTGATCTGGATATGGATGAAGAGAAAAGAAAAACCGCAGCTGAGACTCTGGTTAACATGGAATTCCATAGTAACAGTCAATCAGTTACCATCAGTTCCGCTTTTTCAAAGAGTAACTTACCGTCCAAAGAAACTTCTGCTTTTGATACCATTGTTGTTTCTTCAAAAAAATACGCTTCTCCAAAATTCTCAAAGAAGAAGTCGCCAGCCACGACTCCTATTAAGCGTAAGCAGGTAGCAACAGCTAAGAAGGTCAAGAAGGTAGTCATGAAATCATCCAAGCTTGCAAAGACTAACCCTGAAGATAAGTGTAGTCAATGTTCATCCCGCGACACTCCAGAATGGCGGCGTGGTCCTTCAGGTCCTAGAACATTATGTAATGCATGTGGTTTGTTTTTTGGGAAGTTGATTGCTAAGTATGGTGACGAAGACCTTGCTAAGGAGGTGATGAGGAAGAGAAAGGAAGGAGGAAAATGTTTGGATAGAAGGGTTCCTATTGATATCTGATACTTTCAATTACCTTTCGTTGTGATTAAGGAATTCTTTTTTTTTAAAAATAATAATAATAATAATAATAATAATAATAATAAACTTCTATTCAGTTAGCTTATTTGTTTGGGTTCTTGATTTTATTTAACCACTCAGCAATTAATACTGTTTATTTATCTCGTCACTATTTTTGTAGAAAAAGAGTGAGACCAAGGTTTATTGGTAGAACACCTAAGATAAATATTTGATTCGTAGTGGAAATAAGCTAAAAAAAACCCTGAGGTAAGATTGATAAATAATGTTTCATGGATATATGTCTGAATGTCAGGAAGTGACGGGAGTGAGAGGCATGCAATGTACAGAAATATCGGGCAAATCAAACAACTGTATAGGATATGCTGAATTACAATTTCTATAGTTCTCACTATATATATATACAACACTTTCTCTAATAATCCATAGTAAAAATAACATCTTTATGCTTCTTCAACAACTCTGGAGTGTCCCTAGTCTTTTCAAAAGCCTCCGTATAAACTTTGACCATTTTACTCAAGATCTGTTCATCATGGATGTTTTGATAATGGAAGGCAATTCTCTGAGGCCATAGAAGAAGTCCCTCACGCTTGGCGATCGCCTCCAAGGTATCATCTTCAATTGGAGTCTTAGAATAATCGATAAAGATGAAATTAGTATCAACAGATTCTCTTAAGATCAACCCATTAGCTTCTAACTTGGTTGCGATTTGTTTAGTCACTTGATGAACCTGGGCCAATTTAGGTAAGTTCTCCTTTATGGCAATCATAGCCATACGAGCAAGCATACCACCTTGTCTAATTCCACCGCCAATTTGTTTTCTGAAATGGTTGGCTTTTTCGATGAATTCCAATTCACCAACAAGGACAGAACCTACAGGTGCACCTAATGATTTGGAAAGACATAAGGAAATAGTGTCAAATAATTCACCATATTGAGCTAAAGGAATACCGGTGGCGATATGGGCATTCCATAATCTGGCACCATCACAATGTAATTTGAACCCTTTACTTCTGAAAAATTCAGAAATCCTTCTCAATTCTTCAAAGGGATACACTGTTCCATGTAGAGTATTTTCCAAAGAAATCAATCTCGTTGGAGCAAAATGAATATTCTTAACATCAGGAACAACACGGGCACAGATGTCTTCTAGAGTAAGATACTCGCCATTAGAAGGAACGATGGAAATAGGCATAGCGTTCGACAATTGAGCGATCCCAGCAGCTTCATCGACGACTATATGAGCTCTATAATCACAGATCAAAGAAGCGGGCGGAGTAAGCAAATGTGTTCTGATGGCCAATTGATTAGACATTGTTCCTGAAACAACATACAAGCCTGCCTCTTTACCAATCAACTTGGCAACATAATCTTGTAAGTACTTGATATCTTCATCTTCACTGTAAACATCGTCACCAATGGAGGCTGAAAAAACTGATTCAAGCATTGATTGGGTTGGGGTTGTGGCAGTGTCGCTTCTGAAATCGATTGAAGCTGGGTTGAATTTTGTTTGGACGGACATGTTGTGAGGAATATGGGGTTCTATTGTAAATCAATATCGTTAGATATTGAAAATAAACTGACAAGTGGTGGTTGAAACTTGTTACTTGTTCCTACCTAACTTTATTTCTGAAGTGAACTTTCGTCCAGTAGTGCGGTCGGGCCAACTTCGGATTTGTTTTACCCAAACAGGTTAATAATATATAAATAATTTAATTTTTAACCTAGAATAACTAGAAATCAAGTCCAATTCAAATTCAATTAATATACACAAACACAGGAAATCCTCACGATCTATTGATCCTTAACTTCGAGATCTTGGTCATCATCATCATCTTCTTCTTCTTCTGCTTTTTCATTCTTATGACCTTCTTCCAATTCCCTAATATAAAGCACGTTATTACATCTAATAAAAATTTTCCCATCACCTAAGCTTGTTCTATCCTTCTCTTGACCATCTGAATCATTGTACGTTACTTCCACGACATTTCTCAATGATAAGTTAAAGTAATTATCAGAGGAATCTAGGATACCTTCGTAGGTTGTGTTGTTGAATTTAAGTCTCACGGAAATACGTTTGTTTACAAGAGATTTGACAAATGGCTTTGGATTTGTAACTTGGTTCATTGTCTGATATCAGTCTAGAAGATTTTAACGATTTCAGTTATGGCTAGAATTGTTCAACCTATGAAAAAAGAAAAAAAAAAAACAGAAAACCGAATCAACTGCATGAGATACCTAATATTTATTTGCCCACAAGTTTTTTGATTTCGGCAGACATGCCAATTAATTTGAAATGTGGTAAACACCCGGACATCACAGAAAAATAAACAACAAAACTTCTTAAAATTTATCTAAAGTCTCTTTACTGTATCTCTATACAAACAAACTTCCTTGAGAGTCCAAATCATTGAAATTCTCAACAACTAATGTATCTTTGACCTTAACATCAATATCGGACTCCTCTTCTCTATCCTTAAAAGAATCACAGCTTGAATCTCTGTACAAATCAGTTGAAGGATTCCGACCATTCTTGAGCTGGTAAACTTCTGAAATTTCTTGCAAAACAGGCTGAAAAACCGTCCGTTCAACATCTTCACCCCAGATTAGATCCATATGTTCATATCCTGGAACTCCAATGATTTTGATATTTTCTCTGTTTAAAAACAACTTATCTTTGGTAACTTTAATATCAATCAACAAATCACTTTCACCGTAGATCAACACCATAGGAACATCTTGAATACTCTCAATAGGAAAAGACACACAACGATTCAACTTCAGGTTGGCACTCATTTCGTCATTGTACATAGTAAAATTCTTGTCCTTGATGACTTGAAACCAATGAACAACGGTCTTTACTGAAGTCGTACTGAACATGTGTGGATACCCAATGAGTTTTTGGTTAGCAGACATATTCTTGGATTCCCAATCAAATAAAACCTTTAAAGAACGATCAACAACCTTTTCGTAGTAGTAGTTTCCAAACAATTTCTGCCAAAAAACAACACTCGGTAAAATGGAATGATCACCAAAGAGCCAGAACAACAAATTTGGCGATGAGTTGATAAAGAAGTCAACGATTGGAGAATCACTATTCAAATCTCTAGGAATCATAGCTGGTGATAGGCCAATGAACTTGTTGATCCTCTTACGCAATTGTGGATTGACACTTAAACTTGCGAACAACTGAGCAGAACCTTGACTGAATCCAACATAGGTCAAGGCAGGTACATCTGTATAGTTCAAGATATAGTTAATAGTATCAGGGATATCATAGATCGCAAACTCATCAAGGGAAAAGTTCCAAAATTTTCTCTTAGTAGTCTTCAAGTTCAAATGTTTTCTTGAATATTTGTTTCCACGATTATTACCTAACCACACATCATAACCTTGTTCCACCAATCTAAACGGCAATGATCTCTCCTTGGTATCACCAAGCACAAACAACTCAGAGTTTGTCAAGAGCCCATGATGGAAATAAACCACCGGTGCTTTAAAATTAGGCCTGCTCTTGTGAATTCTGTGGATGGCTAGAAGGTAACCGTCCTCTGTAATAACAACATGTTCATGTACACCGAATCCATGAATGGCACAGATTTCTTTGATGTCCTTGGCATCAAGAATTGTGAGGAGTTTGGGGTCAGTGTGTGTGATGTCTTGTAAATATGTTGATGCTGTTTTATGTGTGAGGTACTGGATAACTTTGAGTGGAATATAAAGAAAGTAGTATAGGAGTGTGGTGATTAAAGTTTTAAAGGGCTGAAGGTCTATCATGTCTTGTGTGTGTATGTATGAGTATGTGTTTGATGTAACTGAAATATAAGATCCACTCGTAAGGGAGCCATTTATGTGAAGCTAGTGGGTATCTATCTGGTTTAGGTTAGCCTGAACCTTAACATAATCTTTAAGTAGTTAAAACTGTAGCCCAAAATTTAAAGCGAGTAGGCACCAGGCAACGCGTTTGTGTCAGGTTGGTTTGCGCACACACGATTGATCCATCCAAAATCACCTAATAAATAAGAGGAAGTATTATCTGTACAATTAACTAATACTTAAAGAGGAATATATTAACAAAATATCTATATATATAATATAATAAAGGACTCCAGATCAAATCTCAGTCTTCTTTATTTTTTTTGTATTTGAAGTTAAGGGTCATTAGCGTTTCAGGATGGAACAAAGGGGGCTCCTAGGAAGAATATTCATAACGAATTATTAATTTACAATTGGTCAGCAAATGGCAAGTTGGAAACGTCACCAACAGCGACGTAGTTAAACTTACCCAACTTGAAGTCCTTAACAGCAGCGACATCAACAGCCTTAACACCAGTGGTTTCTTCAGCTAAAGCTAATTCAGTAGCAGCTAAACCCTTAGCAGCAGTCAAGTCTACACCGGACTTTAATTGAGAAACAGCAGCCTTGATGTCAGCAGAGACAGCAGTGGCATCGGAACCCTTAGCAATGACAGTGAATAAACCAGCTTGTGAGTATTGAGAGAACTTAGCTTCAACGTTTAAGGTGGATAAAGCAGAGTTTAAGTAGGAAGTTAAGACTTCGTAAGTAGCAAAGTCAGCAATCTTGACTGGGACAGCGACACCAGCAACGGATTGACCAGCAGATCTGAATCTGGTTTCAGCACCTTCAAAGGTCTTTGGGGCAGCCTTAGCGGCTAAGGATTCACCAGCTGGTAATTGAACGAAAACAGAGTCGTTGACAAACTTGGTCAAGTCGGCTTGGTTGACACCGGTGGCGGTAATTTCAATGTTAGATTGTGTGTAAACCTTGGCGGCGTATTCCTTGATGTCTTCTAAGGTGATCTTTTGAACACCATCGTAGTATAATGGGGCACCTAAACCAGATCTGAAAGATAAAGAGTGTAATAATTCTTCAGCCTTGAAAACTGGACAAGCGTTGGCAGAAGCAGTATCAATCTTAGCGGCTGGTAAGACGGATTCTGGCAATTCGTGTGGTCTGAAAGAAGTGGACTTTAAAACATCACCTAAAGCGTTGACGTAGTATGGTAAGGATTCAGCAAGAAACTTGGCAGATAAAGTGATAGATTCTCTGTCAACCTTGGATTCGAATTGACCGCCTAATAATTCAGATTCTCTGGTTAATCTTAAGGCAGATCTTGGAGTGGTGTTGTGGAAGTTGAATCTGGATAATAAATGAGCCAAACCATCCTTAGAAGCAATAGAGGAACCAGCATTAACCTTAACAGTTAAAGTGGAAACCTTACCGGAGAATTCCTTAGCGGTGACTTTGGTGGCAAAACCTCTGGTGGAGGCAAATCTTCTGGAAAGCATGGTTGATATGTGATTGGGTTTAACGGAAGAGACAGGGGATCTTGAACAACTAAATGACGTATTGTAGTATGGGATGTATATATCGAAGTGAAGATTTTTTGTGCTAGTTCCACCAATCTGCTTAACTATGTTGGAAATCAGTCGCGAATTTTTCTCACCACATGAAGTCTAAAAAAATTCGGTCGACATGAAAAAATAACAAACGACAAATTCCCGTACGCTGATTGGGAGACTTGATATCCGCGAAATTTTGCATATGAGTTGTCAAGACAACCCGATTTGTTCGAATTATTTTTCCGTGTAATGCCGGAACTTACTATTTGTTCGTGCAAAAGCTTACATAAGTTCAACTTTTGTCAAAGTGGTTTCCTTGAAAGGGTAAGGCAGTGTAGATAGAGCATTGCTAAACGTAAATTGAAGTCAGGTGATCAGGCCTACTAATTAGGTAAATCTTAAAACATATAGAAAAGCATTGGATCATAAACGAAATTCCAAAATACTTCAATCTAAAAATTATTTTATTTGATATCAGCTCTTAATTAGCAGGAAAATTAAGACCCCTTCTTATATACTATTAAATATAATTATATTGGTTAAAGAATCATAACCATGCGGCTGATTTCGCAATAACTGAGTGGGGTCTCGCAAGTTGCCGCCAAGTTCAGAACGTTTCGCAACTAGAAATCGCCTGTCATATAAGTCAACATGATTATCCACTTCATCAGAATCCACTGAACTAGGCTTCACTGGCTCTAAGATCTGCTATTCTTTTTGCTTCTTTTGATATCCAAGTCAATAAAGCGGTTAAGCACTGTACAACTCACAGGTGTTTGACAATTGAAATTTCAAGACATATATACCAACGTCCAGCACCATCAAACAATTGATATTTCACACCCAAATTTTACCCATAATGATAATAAGAACATCATTGATCCTTCAACAAATAAATCTACCTGCAATGAAAATAAGCACACGAGTAATAGCGTCTCTTTTTTCCACATCAACATGCGTCAAGTTCACAGAGCCTCCACAAATGATCAACAAGCACGTCAAGGTCAAACCAGTGACATTATTACGTACCAAGACCGTTCCTGAATATATCAAACCACGTAATTCCAAGCTGCATTCACTTATGTGGAGAACACCACTGCAGAACATCTTGGTGTTGAAGAAACCTTGGGCGCCGCCAGTTCGTGATAATATGGTGAAGTTTATCGAATTCATCCATGATAGTTATCCTGAAGTTAATGTGATTGTCACCAAGGATGTTAGTGAGGAAATTTCCAACGATTTCAAATCTTATGCAAAGAAAGGCTCTAATATTCCACATCTATTGTATACTGGTGAGATGCAAGACATTGTGAGTAAGACTGACCTAGTGGTGACTTTAGGTGGCGACGGCACGATTCTCAGAGCTGCTGCGTTATTCTCCAACACGGTTGTTCCTCCTATTTTGTCCTTTTCTTTGGGAACTTTGGGATTCTTATTGCCCTTCGATTTCAGTCATCATCAAGAAGTGTTCAAAAAGGTCCACGAGTCTCGTGCTAAGGTGTTACATCGCACGAGATTAGAATGCCATGTAGTAAAGAGGGAATTAAATGGTAAAGCTAAAGATGAAGACTTTAGAATGATCCATGCTATGAACGATATTGTGTTACACAGAGGCGACACGCCAAGTTTGACAACTTTGGATATCTACATCGATGGCCGGTTTCTCACCAGAACGACCGCAGATGGTGTTGTCCTGTCCACTCCAACGGGGTCAACTGCATATTCATTATCAACAGGTGGTTCTATTGTCCATCCATTGGTTCCTTCGATCTTATTATCTCCTATCTGCCCACGTTCTTTATCCTTTAGACCTTTGATCTTACCTTTGACATCTCATATTAAAATCAAAGTTATCTCAAAGCAGAATGGCGTTGAGAACAATGTGGGCTTATCTATAGATGGAATCCCCCAGAAGCACCTACAAGTTGAAGATGAGATCCACATTGTCAATGAGATCGGGACTATCTATTTAGATGAGAATAAAGTACCCTATGTCAAGGAGAAAGGCAAGAGCGTCTGTGACGAGTCAAGAGCAGGTGTGTTCTGTGTTGCTAAGGGGGAGAACGATTGGACCGGTGGTATCAATGAGTTGTTAGGGTTCAACTCTTCGTTTAAGAATCAAGGGAAAAAGTAATTAAGAAGGTTTTTTTCACTATTGATGTATTTGTAGTACTATCAAAGTAATTATATACACTATATCTTCAACTTTTAATTTAACTGGGCCAAGTTCACAATAGCAGAATTTGCTCTTAAGGTAGTTTTTGAGAGAGAATTAGGCGACGAAGTTCTTGAAGTTGATAATCTTGGATCGTTGGTGAAGACGCCGTTGTAATAAACTTCTCTGATCACCCATTTTCCATCTAATCTTGAATCGCTATTGTTGGTTCTTATATGGGGGGACGATTCTCTTGAAGATTTGGCAGATTTGAGCCATAGATCGCTGTTAAGCGACATCACAGGAGATTCATCATCTGTACCATCAATGTTGGAAGTACCAGTAAAATCAGGAACAATACTGTATTCTGAAGTGTTCCAGACCAAATCGGCACATAAGATATTTATCAAGACGAGATTCACAGCACCCCATAGTGGGAAAACTTCTAACATGACAACTAAAGGAACAGCCCAACCAAGAATGATGCCAAATCTAGACTCACACCATTGGTCTTTGGAATCTTTGTTTAATCCTAGTTTGTTAAAATACGGAAAAAGGGTAGAATGAATAGCTGTCTCAATAATTTCGAATTTCAGGTAGTAATTAGCCTGTTTTTCCAATGTAAAAACTTTGAAAACAAAAAACATAGCTAACATCAAAGAAATCGAAATATTACTAATCTTTCGATAATATTGTCTCACAATATGGATCGATACCATGAAGTGGATCAAGTGGACCATCACTGGATACTCTTGCGATATCCAGGCGATGCCCAATAAGGTGCCCACATAGAACAAATTCATAACATGATTAAGTATCAATCGTGTCTGAATCACTTCGATGTCACGAACAGCTTGATAATGCCATCCGTCGTATTTGAGTGGCAACTCTTCCACCATTTTAAAAAAACGTAAATTTGAAGTATCAATATGCCTTAAACGATTCATGTAGATGGTTTGTAATTCCAACTGTATTTTCTCTCTACGGGTGAAGTATAAGCCCAGAACTAAAGGTAAGTTTGTCCAACAAAGAAACTTAGCGATAAAGGAGGAGGTTATATTCTCTATGTGTTGAATTCCCATATACCGTTGGCATAAAGTAGATATAACCCAGTTTGGTAAGGTACTCGTGCAAACTTGTAGTATGAGACTGTAGAAAACAACCGAAACGAAAATTCTAAAACTGTTGATAGATATCCATGGTTTGGTGATAGAAGATGTTATTGATTTGAGAGAAATCGTAAATCCTTTGACTAGGTTTGGCGCTGTTAAGGATGGATTTTTGACTGTTGAGAAGAATATTGGAGAGCTCATTTTAGTGCTGCTAGGTGCGTTTCTTTACTTTTAATTTATTTGATTTGGTCCAAGACGTTTAGTACTGTAAGTTGTGGGAGACAGTTTGTAAGGTTTTTGAAAAACAGATTGGTTTAGTAGGAAATTTGGGTGGATAATCGAGTCTCACCGTAGTTTAAGGAGGAATAAACAGGACCAGAAACTATTATTTATTACCATGAAATCGTTATTATCTATATGTATTTTTTTTTTTTTAATGGTTTATATTTATATCTGTGAAATAACTCAAATTTCCAAAACAATCCATAATGAATCATTATGAGATCAGCATGGAACTCATAAGAAGAACGCACGTTGTGCCAAATGTATCAATTCAATCGATAGCCACACTTCCGCCTGCATTTTTTGCATTTTTCGGGGGGTTTTATGCGGTTTTTGCCCTGATTTGAAATAGCGTGACTTGAACATTGCAAGTAGAAAAAAAATAAAAGTACAGAAAAACATATCAAGCTTAATAAAATTCTTATACCGTTCGCTCAAAAAAAAACTCCTTTTCAAGATTGAGAGTCAATATCAGCACTATAATTCATTTTATTTAATTATTTATGAAATTTCTGTACCACCCGCCCCTTTGGATACAACTTCTTCAAAAGAATCTCATCCCATTCAGTAAATGGTTGCTCGATAGCTTTAGTCAAGAATTCTTTTCTCTTTTGATGAGATGCAGCAAAATTGGTGTATGATGCTACGGTTGAAACACTTGGAATTTGAATGGTGTTTGTTGATCTGTTATAGAAATTAGAGTTCTTATCGACATTTGGATATGCTGATGGTGGAATATCAATATTTTTAATACTGGTTAACTGTTCTTCTTGCACTAAGTTGAACACGATGTTTCTGTTCATATCATCAAGGATGATCTTGGCTGGGAAATTCGTTATGTCTGCTAAGAATTGAGAGTAAAGAAATAATCTGTTTTTGAGGAATGTAAACACTTTGATCGGGTATTTCATCGCTTCCTTGCGTTCCTTTAAGTCCGACCGTTCTTTCTCTGATAAACGGGTATCGTCTATGTTAGTCAAGCTCTCATAGTACTTGGTCACAGATTGCTCAACAATCGTGCCTTGGTTCCCACTGAAAGAATACAGGAAGAAGAACCTAGTCTCTGGGAAAATCTCTCTCAGTCCCGATGTAATTGCATTGAAATAACTCATCAATAAATGCGATTCAAATGACCTGTTCGTACTATTGATTGAATATTCTTCAGGTAACACTTCAATGTACCTCTTAATGATGTAGAACAACATCTGATACTTATTAGTGATCTTCCCGTGATTCTTGCACCCGTCCATATAATCCAAAAGATACTTCAAGTACAACTCCAAGTTGTTGAAATCACATTGTTCCTCAGATGACAGTTTATCAAAGATAGCAAGTCTTACATTACCACTAAACTCATTGTAAATTTCTCTTAATAGTTCGAAGTTGTACGGCTTGGAGTGGTAAGACTTGATGCATTGTACGTAATACATGATGAACACTTGCATGTACTGGGTAAGAACTTGCGCTCTTTGAAAAAACGGATTATTGGCATATCTAGAGATGATTTGCGGGCAGTTGAGTAATTCGAATTGGTTGTTCAAGTAACTTTCAATGAATTGGAAAAATCTATCTGTGATTTCCATGTGGTCCTTTAAATTATATGGGCCATGATACGTTGTGGTGATTGCAGCTTGAAATATTTGAACTTTAGCAAACACTATGGAAATATTCTCATGGAACTTCTTGGCATTGAACGATTCAAAATTATCCTTTGCTTGGGCAACAACGTTAAACTCGATGAAACTGATTCTAAACTTATTCAAAAATCTCAAACTCAGTTCCAAATCTCTGGAAAGTAATTTTGAAGAGTTCACTCTAATCTCCTCATCTTTCGACTTCTCGTAAAGAATCACTTGGCCAATACTTAACAAAGCCTTGAACAACAAGAAGTTGGAAGTTGCTTCCTTGAACTGAACCTTTTGATAAGCTCCGTAGTCCTTATAAAGATCCTCCTTCTCGAACCCGTTTTTGAATCGGTCAATCGTGAATGGATTGATAGCAGTCCAGTAAGTGTTCAAGTACTTCAAACATTCCGGATCAAGAACAATCTCAATATACTCCCCGTCAATCTGGGAAAAGTTGTTCATTGGAATGTATTCTCGATGATGTTTTATTAAAGCATTCAAACTATCATATACTCCAGATT
>JADIOT010002449.1:0-13546 GCA_018343995.1 Waltiozyma sp. UFMG-CM-Y6624
CAGTGTAGACGGGGTATTATATGTGAGAATGAGTTTCATAATGCATGCCTAAGTGGAAAAGCTGCCGTTAGTACATTCCGACTCTTAAGGAATTGGCGATCTTGATGAAAAAGCGTTCCTTATCTGGAACCCGACAGTTTCTGAGAGATTTGAATTTTTGAGACACACTTGGAAATCTATTGATTAGATCATGCTATAGAAAAAAGATAATTTTCAAACATTTTTGCCATTCGCAAGAGAAAAAAAAAGAAGACTGGGAACGAGAGCCTCACTGTATAAGCCAGAAGCTACATGTCATGGCACTAGCCTATAGTTGAGTCTCACCATATATACCTATACCGCAAGTCGCGACTGTTGCACCACAGGCTACGAAGTTCCTTCATGTAGATGTAGGTTGTAAGTATGTTTGAGCTATATGCACATAGTGGGGCTAAGGGTCGTGGCTTGTTAGGATTACACACGTAACCGTCTTTTTTTTTTTTGTATGTATACTCTTTACTTTGAACTCTTTAAGTCCCAATTCCCAAGTAAACCGTGAATTTTTTTGTATGTTTTTTTTCTTTTTTTCATATAGGAGGTAAGTTGGAAACTTTCAATTAATCGGATTATCAATTTTTTGTCTAAATAAATAATAGGAACTTAATTTATGAAGTAAAGAGCTTTTCATGGTTGAACTCTGCTCTGAGAGCTCAGTTATTTAGCAAGTTTTTTTTTTTTGGTCTAGGACAGTTTTATGGGGAAATTTGTTAAGAGCACCTTCTGAGGGAAATTTATCCAACTAGAAAATTCTCTGAAGTACGATTATCACTCTGATAATTTGGATTGTCATTCCCGTTCTGTTGTTTTCTAAATTTTAAGGATGTGACAATAACCAAATTACATCATAATTTAAGTACAATCCTATAGATCTATAATTTTAGAACGAGCTGGCAACTTTGACTTTGACTTTGTATATTAATTATTGGAGAAGTATCATGAAACCTTAGTTTTGCGATATCTTAACAATATTTTAACCCTTTCTATAAACTTTGAAAAAGTACTGTTCTTCTCTGCATCAGGTTCCCTTCTTTCGATTTACACAAATCACTTTCTACTACTGAATGGACAAGTAATTATCAAATCAAATATAAACGGGAAATTCTCGTATTAAGTCTATCAAATAATATTGTTAAGATCTAATGAATCATGTGCGTTATAATTTTTTTTCCAACAAATAGTTTACTTTAGCAAATCCTTCAAATGCAGAAACAACATGGATGGATCATGGACCACATGGGCTCTTAAAATTGCGAATTCACTGTGGCTGAAACCAGGCACGGCATTTAACAATTCCATCTCGCATATGTACTATACCTAGTAAAGAAATTGTAAAATTAAATTCAACACTTTACAGTATAAGTTTATAACCTTCTGATAGGCTCATTTGAGTATTACATGGCCTCAAATTAAAATTAATTAATCCAGAATTATTAATTAAAAATAGGGTTGACTCTCCATTACCACATTACTATCCAGCTCCTGTGTTACCTGGGCACCAATATTGATTAAATCTGCTACATCAGTTTCATTACTATTACCATTTAAAACCATCTCCCTCAGCAATCGCTGTCTTTTATTGAGAATTCTTCGTATCCCTAGACTAGAACTATGCCTTTTTATAGAGGGGATTTGAGACATTTGAAACGAGGACAGGGATTCTGGTTGGGTTGGATACAGCTCTTCTATCTCATCTCCTGATTCTTCTGCAAATTCTTTATCGGTCCTTTCTTGTTCTTCTGTGATGCAGATAGTTTGTTGCTGCAGTTGATTGGTATACAAATCAGCTTTTTCTGGTAGGAATTGTGCAGGTGATGGTGTGTCAAGAACATTATAGTTAGGAGATGATGCTTCTGATATTGGCGACTCATTGTTACTCTGGGACAATTTGTTCTCGATAGTTTCCAATGATCCTGATATATTTACAGTATTTGTGTTACATCTCATCTGGTTATTCACGGTCTCATTAATCTCTGTCATAAATGTAGTCAAAGTATCTTCCTCTTCAATAGCGTCGTTCAACAAAGCTAGAAGCTTATCAGTTGGTTGGGTTAGTGCAGGTTGAGTTATCTGATTTTCAGAGGTTTCCATGTCCTGAGAGGAAAAAACTTCTTCATCCTCGTATTGAGACTGGGTTGGTAGTTTAGATTCATCTAAATCGATACCTGATTCAGAAATCTGTGAATCAGTCATAGCAGTAGATGATACATTATTCTCACTCAAATTATGCGCTACTATAGGATTTTGCATGGAAAAAGAAGTTTTTCCTTGTATCGCATCAGAGCCCTCATAATTAATGGCTGATTTTTCAATGATGTTGATATCTGTGATTCCCATAGTAACTGAAACGTTTTCAGAATCATCACATGTCTTATTATCCATCATCTCATTTTGTTCGCTGGACGTTTCTATTGTTTGAAAAGTGCTAGAAATCATACCTGCAGGATGTTCCATTTCTATAGGACTTTCGATATCATTATCTGTTTGAATTTCTTCGTAGCTCGTTATTTCTTTGTCTTGTTCAACCAATCCAACGCTCAAAATATCCATATCCAACTGAATATTCACTTGATCCTGTGAATTTTCAGTATTTGGAGCCTCTTCTTGTAGCAGCTTCTTAGCGCTACTAATACTAGAAGCAGTATCAACAGTGGTGATACTGGTGATACTGGTAGTGTTACTGGTGATTTCCGAGCCTACCTTTGAGTTTCTCATCAGAGAAGGTATCGAAGCATCAAGGTCCTCATCCAATTCAAATAAATTCTCATCAGGCAGTAGAACTGTTGAGTTATTTGCACTTGTCGTACTGTCGTATTTTTCCGTGTCATTATCCTTTACCACAAATGACATATTTGTCTTGTCATCATTGGACAAGGAGTGTTGTATTTCGCCAATTGATCCAGACTCAAATTCGAAACTTATCACTCGATCCATGTTGCCATACCTGACTATATTAAAGCACGGTTCAGCTTCGCCTTTGGGCACATCTGGTCTCCAGTCAAGATAAAGTACGAACCGTGCGGTGATATAATTTGACCAAGACGGATGATTGACGTATGGGGATAGAATCTGTTGATTAATCAAACTCTTGTTGAAATTCTCACGAGACTGATGCATGAATTCTTGCGATTCTTCAGAGAGTTCTGTCTTGATGAATCTTATATTTATAGGAGATATCATGTTCAAAAGAAATAATGGGCATTGTTGGTTATTTGCTAAAAGATGGATCTGCTTTAAAGTTTTGTGGATCTGGATGTTCTGTTTGTATGTTGATGGTTCAAATTTTATAAAGTCGTAGTAATCTTCTATAATTATCAGTCTGTACTTCTTTTCTTGTAATATGACGTATTCAAAGAAGAGATACAACTCACACCAACTTTTACAGCGCCAAAACTTGTCCACTGTTGATGGGATTCTTCTTGATGCAATCTTAGCTGCACTGACCCAAAGAATGTCTTCCTTCTTAGGCATTCCGTCAATAATTCCCTGGATGAGTTGGAATTTACCAGAGTTGTTCAAGCCGTTGAACTCATATACACATGACTGTATAAAGCCATTGTTGTTAAGATATGCTGAGTTCAATGTGGGGAGAGGACACTGGATTGATTTGGAGTTATTCTTGTATGTGGAAGACAAGAGATCCTGAAGGGTTTGAGTGGGTATTCTATGAAGAGCCATGAGCACCTTTGATGGCTAGTCTTTGAAGGTCAATATCAGATATTTGATAAGACTTCTTGTGTTCCTATGCAGATGTAAGACTTACACACCATGATATATATATAAATATAAATTTCTTTGTTTTGGCGGTTTAATATTTACATTTCGTGTATCCCAAGTTCCTTTTGAGAACTCTCACAGATTTGAGGTCGCGCGCAGCCGCGATCCCAAAACGCGCGCGCGTTGGAAAAGTAAACAAAAACATCAAGAGGACGTCTCAGAAAGGCGATCCATACACAAAGAGTAGTTTTCTACTGATAAATGACAAACCATAAGACTAACAGCCTTTCCAATTCTCTAATATCACAGAAAACACTTTCTCTATGCTAGACGTTGACCACTCAATAGCACTACTAAAGAAATGCAAACAACTTCCTGAATCAGACGTCTATGAAATTTGCCTCAAAGTTCAGGAACTTCTACTCAACGAACCCAACGTCGTTCGTCTAGATACACCCGTCACAATATGTGGTGATATACATGGTCAACTTCATGATCTCCTCACACTCTTCTCAACAGTAGGTGAAATTCCATATAAAAAATACCTCTTCCTTGGAGACTTTGTTGATCGTGGTTATTATTCGCTTGAATCTCTCCTTCTTTTGTTATGTTTCAAAATTAGATATCCAGATCGTATAACGCTTGCCAGGGGAAATCATGAGTCCCGCCAGATCACTACAGTGTATGGCTTTTACGATGAATGTCTACGAAAATATGGCAGTGCCAATGTGTGGCGTTATTGCTGTGAAGTGTTTGATTATCTTTGCCTTGGGGCGTGTATTAATGGGAAGATCTTCTGTGTGCATGGTGGTTTGTCCCCCGACTTATTAAACATCGATCAGATAAATATCATTGATAGGAAACAAGAAGTTCCTCATGAGGGTGCAATGTGTGATCTATTGTGGAGTGATCCAGACGATGTTTCTAATTGGGGTGTATCTCCTCGTGGAGCTGGATATTTATTTGGAGGAAACGAAGTTGACAAGTTCCTACATGTAAACGACCTTTCATTGATAGCAAGAGCTCATCAGTTGGTGATGGAGGGTTATAAGGAATTATTTGATGGGAAATTGGTTACAGTATGGAGTGCCCCAAACTATTGTTATAGATGTGGCAATGTTGCTGCAGCGCTAACTATTAATGATGATTTGAACAGAAATTACACCGTATTTGAAGCAAGCTTACAGGATATTAATAATGTACCTTTGAAAAAACAAACGGCGGATTACTTTTTATGAGTATTAGTTCAAAAATACACGGAATATGATGAACAAACTTTTTTGGGTAATATTGGTTTGTTAATTTTTATTTTATTTTAACATATTTATCTATTTATCGTAATCCGACCAAGGCGACTGTTGCTAATCAATAGATTTGAAAAACATTTAAGGTTAATTTTTAGATTTTGGAAGAATAAACTTAAGAAATATATTTCACATGAAGTCCAATCTAATGAAGCAAATCAGGAATTTGTCCATATTGCAGTGTGGACATTTTGTTTTTCAAATCTCAATAACCGCATGTCCTTGCATATTTTCCATAGAAATTATATGGAATATTTTAAGAAATTTTCTTTCCAGGGTTCGAACGCGGGATTTCAATATTTTAGTAGGAATTATTTGATTGTTGTAATTTTTTACCCCGAATAATATTCATTCAACTCTAACTTATCTGAAACATTTATTTATATATATATATATATTATTTGTTTAAGCTGAATCTATCATAATGTCATTGACTCCACAGTCAATTTTCAGCATAAATGCAACCAATAACTTAACATCTCATTATGACCCCGTTATCCCAAATGTACTTCCGCCAGAGAGAATGTATACCTTGCAAATCGGTAACAAGAGATTCATCTTATCTGGTGCTTCATTATCCAGTGATGCTCCCTCATATTTCACTAACTTTTTTCTTAACGCTGCCAATTCTGAAAAAGTCCTTTTCATTGATCGTTCTCCTGATGTTTTCAAAATGATTTATTGTCATTTACAGGGCTATTACGTTGAGATCCCAGATGCTGATTTATTCACCAGATTGTTCAACGATGCTTTATACTACAACTTGCCGAAACTTAGATCTGTCTTAACCAACAATGAGTATTATTATGTCTTGGTGCAAGGTGAATCTTTCAAGTTTGCTAAGTCTTTAGTAGCTGGGAAGGGAAATTTCCCTAATTTCTTCACCGTATCCAACGATGCCCTGTATGAGGATATCAGCAACCTGATCGTTGATAAGAATTGGATTCGTCCACCCCCTCAGGCAGCTCCTAGTGTTAATCGTGACTTGGCACTTCTTAAACAACTCATTACCATTTTACAGGGAGTGGATGTCCAAATTAAGGATGATTATCATAGAAAAAATCTGATCAGAGAGGCCAAGTATTATCGGTTTTTTGCCCTTGTTGAAAAACTGAAAAAATTAAAGATCATTTGGAATCCAATAAGACTGGCAGAGGAGGTTATTGTTTCTTTGGAATATCTTGATCATAAAAGCAAATTTTCATTGACACAAACTCCAGAAGGTTTCTACTGGTCATACGGCAACTTATATGGCGAGGACTTAAGCACAAGAATTCTAATAATTCAGGTTGAGGAATCTGGTATTAATGTTACAACTGGTAATAACGCTGCAATATTTGAATTTAGTGGGAATGTCATGAATAAGTTCAATAGTTTGCTAAGGAACTTCAATCGAAAAGTTCTAGGAAATGCTAATGTTGTTGATTTTTCCACGTTTTCTAACGTTCAAAATGAATCCAACAAGCCTATGTACATATCGATTCCTCAAGAGGAATTCAAAAAATCTATCAATGATTTTGAGTTTGTTAACGAATCTGTGGTCGATAATAGTGACAGCAACAGCACCATTGACTGGAAATTGATGAAGTGTCTTCTGAAATTCCAGTTTATTGGAATTAATCAAGGAGAGCGATACATCGTCAAACCAGAGATTATCAAGGCTAAAATTGTTGTTGATCTCAAGGACTACTACAAGCAAATGGAATTCTTATAAATTATCATTGGATCCTTACCAAAGTTATTAATGAACATTAATACAATTATCTCTAAACCTATATACAACAAATCTGCAGCGCATCACCAATATTGACAACAATTATTATCCTTAGTGGACTCTAACAATATTGACAAGAGAATCATTGGCATTTTCACTCAATAACTTATCATGGACAAATTTGGAAGCAACATCGCTACCCTTTGTCAAAAGCAAAGCCCCAATCAAAGCCTGTAGAACCCCAGCTCTGATAGAAACTTCACCAGATTGGAATTCATCTGTAATGGAATCATCACGTTTCTTCCAGTACAAAACATCAGCGAAGCCCTGTTGTTTCACGTAGGAGGCAAGAACATTGTTACTGAGTATATTTCTGGCTTCAGCACTGCCCAAGGCTAAGAGACCCTTGGCACTGTTGACTGAATGAATGGCACTTTTGTATTTTAGGAAATGGGATCCATACACGGAAAGTTTCTCATTAAATGGTTTCTTACCGTGGGCGAAGGACTTATGTGTTAATACTTGTAGCAAGATGTTATCTTCAAGGGCGAATTCTGAGCCAAGGTATTGCTTTAGGGCGGCGGTGCTTTGAATATCATAGGGTTTGCCACATGGAGATTGTAAGATAGTGGCTGGGTCACGGACTAACCCACGCACTCTCTTTGGTTGAGCATGTAAGTAGCCGACAGAACGGGTTAAACTCTTAGTGCTGTGGGCCTTGAGAATTGGTGTGAACATTTAGATAATGGTTTGCCGGCTTTTTTTTTTTGCAGCTGAAATCAAATTAATTTAAATTTCTTCTTAGTTGATGGACCCGTCACTTTTATTCTTTTTGCAGAGCCAACAGAAACATCTTTACACGCTAGTTATTGTCGCCCAAAATTTTTCCTGTATTGAATTTGATGATCCTGTTAAAAGTACAGGTTCGCGGTTATATTATGTAATCATCTTGGTAATTGGGAATTGTGATCAGTGTTCGATGAAAATACATTAACCTGTACTATACTTTTTTAACTTCCTTGATAGTTTAAACTCGATAAATATGCTAATTATTTCAACTATGCTTGTATGAAATTGAATTATTTTAGGAATTATGATGTCAGAGTTTAAACCTTTCTCATCATACTGGCAGTGCTCAATGGTCGTGCGGGAACCAGGAAACCCGTCTAATATTAATTTATAACCAGAAAAATTTTAGGCTTAAACAGATGAGAAGAGGTTTAGAAGATCAAACATTTCTTAGTATAGCTCGATTAATTTTTTTCACCACAACTTGACAAATCAAGATGGACATTTTCCGTGTTTTAACCAGAGGTGCTTCTCTTAAGAAGACGAAAGAAATAGTCACTGACTATTCGCTCCCGGGTGCCACCACACATGCTAAGAAGGATAAACTCAAAGCTAAGAACTTGGAGAAGCAAGTTAATAAAGAAATTGATTTCTTCAAGACCAACAAATTCCAAGAACTTAACCAAGAATCTGAATCTGAGGAAGAAGAAGAGGAAGAGGAAGTTGCGTTCTATGAAAAGAAGGTCCCAACTAAGATCACCACTGAAGAAGAAGCTAGACAGTTAAGAAAGGTGAACAAAGCCAAAATTACAGGTGATGATATTCCATTGCCGATTGCCTCTTTCAAAGATATCAAGTCACGTTTCACAATCTCACCAGAATTACTCAACAACTTGGAAGTCTCTGGATTCGACAAGCCAACCCCAATTCAAAGTGAAACCATTCCTATTTCTCTCTTTCACCGTGATTTGATCGCCTGTGCTCCCACTGGTTCCGGTAAGACGTTGGCCTTCTTAATTCCACTATTACAACAAATCCAAGATTTAAAGAACAAAAACGAAGCTGAGACTTTGAAGGGTGTTATCTTGTCACCAACTAAGGAATTGGCTAAGCAGATTTACGAAGAAGCTCTCAAATTGTCCAAGGGTATGGGCTTAAACATCACACTGTTGTCCAAGTCATTGAACGGTAAGTTTAAGAACGGTGTCATCAAGAAAAACAAGTACGAATTGATCATCACCACGCCGTTACGTTTGATTGATCTTATGAAAAACTTGGACCCAGCTTCTAAGGTTTTGGATTTCCAACAACTAAGATTCCTCATAATGGACGAAGCTGATAAGTTGTTTGATAAGACCTTTATCAATCAAACTGACGAAATTGTCAGTAAAATCACTACAAACAATGCCAAACTACAAAAACTCATGTTTTCCGCTACGATCCCTTCCAAGATTGAACAAATTGCATCCTCTGTCTTGATTGATCCAATCAGGGTCATCATTGGTCACAAAGAAGCCGCCAACGAATCCATTGAACAGAAACTGGTCTACACTGGGAATGAAGAAGGTAAGCTTTTAGCCATCCGCCAACTGATCCAAGAGTCTGAATTCAGACCACCAATCATCATTTTCCTTCAATCGATCACAAGAGCTAAGGCCTTGTACCATGAATTACTTTATGACAACTTAAAAATCGATGTCTTACATTCGGAAAAGACACAAACCCAAAGAAATGATATAATAGCTCGTTTCAAACAAGGTGAAATATGGTGTTTGATCTGTACAGATGTACTTTCCCGTGGTTTAGATTTCAAGAAGATCAACTTGGTTCTTAACTACGATGTTCCTTTGACCGCACAAGATTACGTCCATAGAATTGGTCGTACTGGTAGAGGTGGTAAAATTGGGAAAGCTATAACATTGTACACCAACCAGGACACACAATTGATCAAGCCTATCTTGAACGTCATGAAGCAAAACGGTGTTGAAATGGAAGGCTGGTTGCAAAACTTGGCTGCAGATAAGAAGGGTTACAGAGAAGCTAAGGGTAAGAAGATCGAGAGAAGAGAGATCAGTACTGTTCCAAAGGTGGTTAGAATTAAGAGAAAGCAAAGAGATCATATGATCGAAGCTTCTAAGAAGAGAAAATTAAAAAATGAATCTTCTGGGAAAGACTAATAGTGTTTAGCTGCTTCTAACAGAATCAAAATAATAATAGTAGCAATAATAATGTAGAAAAAGATGTTGTAGCCGATCAAGCTATTATGTATATCTTGGGTCTTGGGTCTTAATTTAAGTTTTCAACTCTAAAACCGAATAGGGTCGATATTTGCCATTTTAGGGAGACTAAAAGACCCTGTTGAGCTTGCCGTTGTTGAAACCAGGTTTTAAGATTTGAAACAATAATCTGTCTTTGTACTTATTAGCGTCACACTTAAACTACATAATTGAAATTGCTAAAAGAAGTCTTTTCAATGCTTTACACATTCTTATGACCTTTCTGTTAAAAAAGGGCACCACATAACAATCAAAAAAAAGACTGCATACAACATTCGCAAAAATAAAGAATGGAAAAACTACAATTAATAAAAAGAAAAATAAATAAAACGATATCCCAAAAATAATTATATTAGCTAACCAATAAGCTAAACTAAATAAACCTTAAAGTGAAAAAAAAGTTGGTTTTTTTGAAAATGAAACTTTAACTAAACTAATTCTAATAAATATTAATACAAATATTAAAAGTATTAAACTTAGAATAATAAAGCGACACCGGCAGCAATAGCAGCAACAGCTGGGACGGCCTTGGCAGCAGCACCTGGGGAGTCTGGGATTTCTGGAACAGTGGTGTTACCCTTGGTGGAAGTAGTTGGAACTTCAGTTGGAAGTGGGCAGTAGGTGGTGTATTCGGTGACAACGGTACCGATGGTGGTGGTGACAACAGTGAGACCGGTGGTGACTGGGACTTCAGTACAAGCGTGTTCTTCACAAGAAGTGATGGTGACAACGGTGGTAGAGATGTCAGAGACAGTGGCGGTAGAGGTGGTGTTGACGAAAGAGTTGGCGGCGGCGACGGCGGCTAAGGCTAAGACGTTGGAGAATTGCATTTTAATTATTAAGCGAATGTAAGAAGTTGGAAAGAACTGATAAGTTAAAGATTTGTTAAAGAATACAAAAGTGGGCGGTTAGGTGAGGGAGTAATGTGGACGACTGTGGTCTTATATAGTTTTTTGGCCTCTTCTAACTCCTGGCTGCTCGAAAAAAAATCCACCATGATATGTTTCATGATTTTCGCACCAACTCATGGCGCGGAAGTACAGGAGTCACTGCAGATCTCCACTAGAATTTGTTCACTTCCATCCAAAATCGGATACCCACTTACACTCGTACTTCCGGATATAGTAAGTTCAAAACAAGGAAAGTCGACTGATATGCGTCTCCATGCATTTCTCTATCTTATGTTCGTAACCACGGGCATGGATACTTTCAAAGGGATGAAGATTTGAAGGTAATTGATAACAATCAAACTACAAGCTGTGTTGCGGGCCATCTTTATGGAATGTAAACAAACAGTATGTTTAGTCCCCTTGTTTTCGTCCATAACGAAAGACCATATTTAACAAATATTTGTTGGAAAATAAATTTATTTATTTGAAAAAGCAAATTAGGGCTTTAATTTGTTCTTTCCTTTTTTTTTTCTATAAAAAGAAATCCTACAAAATTTTGGACTTTGTTTATTTTTTCAATTTCATGTTTCTGTCACCATGGCAACATTCTAAGAAATTCTATCGCAGGTGGACTTGCGCGGAAATATAGATGTGAGGCTGCTAAAAATAGAGGTAAAATTAGCCCGACAGGTGCATGATAATTACTCGGTTAAGAATTTTTATTGAGTACCGAGTGCAATTCAAGGCTATATGAACTAAGTAGTGACCACTGACAAGACACACAAGGCTAGCATTTTTCTAATAACAATTTCCCAATTGTTTTAACTCAAGTTAAAGATTTCAACTTCAATATTGTGAGCTATCTCCACATAAACAACTTTCCATACTGAACTTACATGAAGGATGTCAAAAAAAAAAGCAGACGTCAATAATACAATGCTATATTACATCATAACTATTTGCCTCTCTGTGCAGTCAAATTATTTTAAGTAATTCGTACGCGGAGCTTCCCAATTCACTACTTTCTTTGTGCTGTTTTTTACAGTGGACAGCGTAATTTTCAGACCGACGCGAGAAATACTAAATTTTGGATTTTTAATTAGCTTTAGATTTTAAAAGTATATATCAATTGTATACTTTGAAAATTGTATGTCTTCATAGTAGAGAGCTTGAAAAAAAAAAAATATCGCGTCGCATCAGGAATTTGATGAGTTTAAAATCTTTTGACATCGTTTGCTTCCTAGAGCCTAATAATTCTTGAACCTTTGGTCCTTATCCATTTTCTTTTTTTTTTTTTGGGAATGCAACTAATCCGGAATTTTGGATAGTAAGTGTACCTTAAAATATTATTTGTTTCAGTATATATGGGGGTCCATGTATCTTCAATAGGTTCCTGAGACCTCCTCAGATTTGTGTGTAGTTTTTGAAGAATAACTTGAATTGTCATGAACAATGAACTTTGAACTCTGGGAAGTCCCCTGTTCTTAAAATTACATAATAAATCGATTTAGAGTTGGGGTCCACGTATTGATGTGACTGAAATTTCATCAGCTTTTTCTGTAATATTAAAGTGCCGCCGATGGTAGATTCCTTGACTCTATTGTTGTTCTCAGCTAAGATCAATCTTCATAGTTCTTTTACATTTTCACTTATAGCGTTTCAATTGTTAACAGGAATAAGATCAAGGAACAAATGTAAAATATAACAAACTTCCTATGATCCTAAACTTCCAAGTAAAAGCAGGTCAGTCTAAGTGCTACTTGAAAGATGATAAATTGATTTCTAATTAATAGACAACATTGGATAAATATATAGAGGCAAACTATCAAATATATATATATATATATATTAATTATATAGTATATTTTTCAATTTTTATTTTTATTTTATTTTTTATGAAATTAATATTAAATTTAAATAAATTTAATTAAAACATTTAAACAAATTAATTTAAATTAATTTAAATTGATCTAAAAAAACAAAAAATTATTTGTAAATTATATATTTATTTATATTGATTTTTTTTTTAGTTTATGTTATATATATTACAACCAGCTAGCTATATTAGCAGCTTACTCAGTTTTGAGTAATTATAATTTTATTAATAAAATGCACATGTGTTATAGAGCCTAGCCCTATACTGTGTCACGTGCTATATTGCATGAACATTCCAGATATTAAAGGACACTTCTGTGTTAACTGGTCTAGAATGTTCTTCGACGCAACATCGTGCTAACACCGAACTAGTATAAATTGGGCGTAAACCTCTATTCTCAAGACACACCATCTCACATGCATTATATATTATTTATAGGACAAGTCGAAATTAGACATAAAATACTCAAAGTAGTATTATTGTTTATGTTTAACATGGAGGTCGTCAACCCTTTTAAGGGGATCATGATGCCATGTCTTACATTTTTGCTTGTTCTTTTAGTGTTCTTCTCAACTACTCCATTGAAACCAATAGTTCCAATGTTGCCTTCCAGCCAAGATCCTTCTCGACTTCAATCTTGGACCAGTACCGAATACATCACTTCCAGCGAAACATTTAGCTCGTACGATTCTAATCCTTATTTGGATGTTCTTCATGCTCTCTGCTTCAGGTGTTATGAGGTCGGATATGAGACCATTAGCCCACTTTTAGAAAATATTCGCAACAGCAAGACATTCCATCACTACATTATAGGTGCTGCAAGAATTTTGTCGTGTATCAAACCTGTCCTCTTTTCTACTTGGACTACCATCCGATACATTTTCATTAGTTTGCTCTTCACCGCCAGGTTTCTTTTATACTTGCTCCAAAGTTTGTATCAAGTT
>JADIOT010002451.1:0-10134 GCA_018343995.1 Waltiozyma sp. UFMG-CM-Y6624
CCTCAGAAAGTAAACAAAGCATCCAAAACCTCCGTAACAGTCTTCTAGACTCGTTTGACCAGATATCTGCCAAGTTTGAAAGTGGAAGAAGCACCAAGCGTCTCTTGAGACTACTATTTGCCTTTGATCGGGACCACTGGGATGTTTATCATCCGGTTGACTTCTATCTTCAAATCAACGATCTATTTGATGAGATCCCACACAGTGTCGAGGTTCTTAAGAAAGCACGTCCGCTTTCCAGGTACATCAAGTCTAAGAACGGTCAGAAGACGATCATAGACGCTATCACGCATGTAACCGAACCAACAGCGAGGGACCTTGGGGTCTCATCTTTCCACGCGGCACAGTACAAAGAGCTCTGTTTTGAAACACCCCTTTTGCAGTCGGATCAAGGTCATCTTTGTCGCGCAACTGTTTTCTTTGAGGACTGCGAGAAGAGCATCAAGAGAGCTATCACTTCTGTGGATGGTCCTCTCAAACAAATCTGTATTGTCAGGGAACACAAGCCTGCTAAGCCACTCAGAAGGAAACCGGTAAAAGATGACTTAGTTACGGACTTTGAGAATGTCAATAAGAAGATCAAGAAGTATTCCGAGCGGATGGAGATGAGAATTCATATTGCCGAATCTTGTGATGACTATCTTTACCAATACTGGACCACTGTGCATGGCACAAATTACAGCAACATATTAAGTTTCATTGACAATTGGAACCTTTTCCTATTCCACCGTAACGACTTGGATCATCTTAAAGAAAAGAATGCTAAATGGTCTGGCCATATGGAAGAACGTTTTGTACTTGTTAAGATATATGGCGAATTGTATGATCAATCTTCGAACCCTCGTGATTTGAACCCAGTGAAGCATAGCTTCGCCGATCATGATGCCAATTGGGGTGAAAGAATAACAATGCGTGCTGCTATTTGTCAGGAGGTTGAAACTATTCTAAAACAACAGAAAGCGTTGTTCAATCATGACCGATTGGATGCAGGATATGATTCACTAAATACCTTGGAAACGATCACATTATTCGATAATAGGAACTATAGATACCATAAGGACTCCCAACAAATTTGTAAGAATAAAACCTGTCTTGAAGAAGGCCAGCATATCTTGAGATTTGATGTGGATAAAGAGGTCAATGTAAGCAACTCTGGCTGGGCAGACACTCCAGGAAGAGCTTGTTATAGAGATCAATTTCATAGGGCAAGGTTTGTTGATATACCAAATTATGCTGACGATCTTTATCGATATTCTATCTTTTAGTATAAAAGATTAAAATTTTATATATTGCTTTATCCCAAGTGAATTCTCTCAAGAGAAAAAGTCTTCGAGTTCGAAAAGAACAAAAAAGGGCAAAAAAGTAGTTCAAGTCGGATCTTTAAGAGCAAAACCAGCAACTCACGAAAATGCTGTTGATGTGAAAGATTTACAGAAACTATTTGAGTTGGGTAGAGAAGGAAAGGCATATGATGGTAAAGCTAATTCCAACTCTGTTTCAGGTTCCACTGCAGTTGGTAGGGCCCAAAAAGAGACCTTTGGTTTCCCACAGGGCTTGGTCAAAGAACCTCGCAAGAAGGCCACTTCCCAGGACTTTAAACTTTCTAAGAATGGTAACTCAAACTCAAGTGACCAAAATTGGAAGATACACGGTGGTGAAATTGGAGGGAGAGAATTCCATATCAACAGAGCTTGATCTTGTCTCCTATTAAAAATAATTCTCTTAATATTATCTAGTAATTGAGAGTCCATAACCTTCTGTACATCTTCTATGCCCTGTCTATGGTTGATCAAGGTGCAAATAAATCAACCTGTGTTAATAGCTGTGATTGCAAGAGAAGAAGAGGTTTTAAATGTACTCCCCATGGTGTTGAAATCATGCTTAAATATCAACCAGAATTGCCTGTAAATGTCTTTTTTGAAAACCCATGCATTTCTTAGTCTTTAAAAAGTTTTTATATTTTTGTTGATGGAGTATTGATTATTTTTTTTTCTTTTTAATTTAATTTTTTTATTACTTAAAACTTTTCATCTCGGCACCCTGCAGATACAAACTATAAAATAAAATGGGACCTGGTAATGTCGAATAATTCTTGCACTGCAGTAAGCTTTCAGGTCTCGATGTTCTCTTTTTGTTTGCTGGGTCAGTGCTACAACCATATTGTTATAGTCCTATATTGTGTCAAGTGCTATGATTGCTAATCAATTAAAGAATCAGTTGTTATGATTCTATAATAAGGAACAGTGTAGAAAACCTTCACTGGTATAAATAAGATCTCTATTCTCAAGTCACACCATCTCATATATGTTATATATTATTTAGAGGCAAGTACACATGTATTAAAAAGGATCTAACACATATATACTTAAAGATGTATGTTTTTTATTTTTCGTTTTCCCACACTCAAACAAAAAACAAAAAAAAAAAATGATGTACCCAAGCAAACTAAAAATGAATAAAACATTTAATAAATGAAAATAGATATGTATATTTACATAAATAACACCAAAATAACTCTTAAATAATTCCCTTTTTCTTTTAAAAAAACCATTACTAATGTAATCCAAATATTATTCCATAGAAAAAAAACCAACCTAACCTCCCTGTTTTATAGAAAATTTCCCTGACCCTCCTCAATAGAAAAAAAAACCCTAATATATATGAAAATCAACTAATTACAGAAAAAAAATGGATCCGATACTAAAAGAAAAAAGAAAGGACTAACGAGCCTAACGTCTCAAGTTGTCTTCTTTTCTTTTTTGCATAATCTCACACCCCATAAAAAGAAAACTTCATCAATCAAGCTAAAATCATCATAAGATTATCAAAGAAAACCCAGTCGCCTACCTAAGTTAGCGCCACATGGTTTCTTTCTCAAACAAAATTGAGGTTGATATCTTACTTCTCCTATTTTGGCGTTACCCGTATTGTAACATATAATAGAGATATTGATAAGCGATATATATGAATGAAGTGGACTAAAAAAAAGTCTTCTCTTGATATGTGTGGGTATAATTAATTTGTAATAACTGATGGGCTCTTATTGAAAGAGAATCTGAAACTTTCAACACAATGAGAAAATTCAATTTTTTTTTTCAACAGAACAAGAATCAAGATTCTTTAACAAAGTAAGAAAAAAAATCATTGGAGTACGACAAAATCATTTAAGTCGAATGAATTTGATGGCGCATCGGGCTTAAAAGTTGGCATGGGAGGCGATGATTTCAATTTCAATGATATCATCATCAAATCACAAGAGGTAGGATTTACTTCCAAACCTCATCCAATCATGACAATTCTTCATGAATTGACACACAATAGGATAAGGCATAAATCTCTCTTATATATTTGGATTGATGATTGTGCAAAGAAATAGCAAACCAATGTAATCACTGCTGGATTACGCAACTCGTCAAAAACAAACTCGTTATCAAATGTATACTCGTCTTGAAGTTGATCAATAAATAATTTCTCATCGTTGATAGGTAAAGAGAATTCGGTGGATGGTTCTAAAGTCATATCTGGAATTTCCAATGGGGATGAGGCTAAGGAACTACCTTCATAATTGGTGGAGAAATCAAGGGAAAATTTGTTCTCGTCTCTTTCCAAGGATGGAACAAAGAAAGAGAAATCTTCTTCCTCTTGTTTGATGGATTCTGAAGAAGAAATCATGTCATTAAAGGAAACAACAGAGTTGGATCTGGAAAATTTATGATTGGATCCAGGAGATTGATATGATTCCGGAGTATTTGGTAATTCATATTGTTCTTCGGATTTGAAGACTTGTGGAGAAGAACTTTTCTCAATCTTGACACGTTTAGAAGCTGGTTGATCTTCAGCTTTGGACTTTCTGATCTTGATATCTTCTTCTTCTTCTTCTTCTTCATCGTCTTCAGTGCTGTTCGAACGGGTATGTTCTAACTTTCTTTGAGCTAAATCAGGTAATAAATTCACTTGTTCAACCAAGGAATCAATGATAGAATCTTCACCAACAGTATGGAATTTCTCCAATAATTTGCCATTCAAAGATTTGAGTAATTGTAACTCAGTTTCAATATCATTGACATAAGTCTCTAAGAACTCAACATGTCTTCTTTTCTTTTCTCTAGAAGCATGGGCGGCCTTTCTATTTCTAAGGATACGTTCAATACGACGTTGTTCCTTTTCTTCTTTGGTCTTAGCTCTTTTTCTTGGTGGAAGAGCTGTTTTGAAGTTGGTAGGAATTGTAGCTGGTTCAGACATAATCTAAATGGTATTGTAACTGAATTTTTCTTTATTTGTCGTTTACACGTTGGGTGACAAATTAAAGCTTTTTGGAAGTAAATTGAGTGGAGGCGGGAAATTTAAATCTTATATATATATATATATATTTCTTTGGATCTTTTTTTTTTTTTTTACGAAAAATTGATCTCAAAACTTCGCCATCATAGCAACAGACAACAAGGGGATTTTTGCCCCTAGTATTTGAGACCCTAGAAGGAAAGACAGCACTTTTGCCTAGAGGGGTGTATTTGCCCCTAGTATTTAAGACCTAGAAGGAAAAGGAGGGGGGGGCTGTATAGAGAGAGAGCGGTCTAGGCCAAGGTGCGCTCTCTCCAATTGTATATGATTTAACCTTGCATTGAGCAAAAATTATCTCTCTGGGTAAACTTGTTCAGTTTTTTTTTTCAAATCCTTTGCGTGCTCCTATCAATTCCAGCCCAAAAATCTGACGATCTTTTTACAAGGAATAAGAAAAGCACAAAGTGATATATGGCTTTTTGGAATATTTGCAGGAATTAAGAATTTGGGATAAGCTCGGTATGTTTCATAAAATATACTAGGTATACGGATCACATTCTTTGATGATTTTTATATTTATTAAAAAATAAAAAAAACATTCTTTAATTGCATACCTGAGAATTTCATCTTATGAAGATAATTTTTTTAAAAAAAAAAAAAATTAGTAGCAGGTTTTTTAATAATAGAATTTATTAATTAATTATATAATATAGTAAATTTTCTTAAATATATTGTTTCATATAATTTTTCAGTACAAACTATACATATGTTTTTGTTTTTTTTTTTGAGAGGGCACATATCTTTTCTTTGTTATGCATACAATTCCCAAAAATAGATTCACATATTTGAGGTGTTATTTTCTAATTTGGAAATTTCTATAATCCTAAGATATAGGGGAGAGATTATGTACAGCTTCTAGAAAATAAACTGCAGTATATGAAATGTAATTTTTATGTAACACTATATACAGTATATATATATAAATCAAATTAATTTATATATATATTTTTTTTCCACAGGCACGATTATTTAAAACCATTAAAAAAAAAAAAAAAATGTTGATATAAATTTTTTATTTAAACAATTCCTGCTTTCATACAAAGTTGATAAAATAAACCATCTTCAATTTTTAATAAATTCTCAACTGTATCAAATTGTTCAACTTTACCCCTTTCCAAAACAACAACTCGATCACTATCCATAATTGTATCCAATCTATGAGCAATAGTTAAAATTGTTCTATCTTGAAATTCCCTTCGTATAGTTTCTTGAATGATTTTATCTGTTTGGAAATCAACAGAAGCAGTGGCTTCATCCAAAATAAGAACCTTGGATTTATTAAGTAAAGCTTTGGCTAAACATAATAATTGTCTTTGACCAACAGAAATATTGGATCCTCCTTCAGATAATTGAGCATATAATCCAACTTGTGGATTGATTATAGTGGAACCTTCATCAACTACTTCTTCTTGAAAGCCTAATTTTTCAACAAATTCCTTTAAATGAGCCAATTCTAATGCCCACCATAATTCTTCATCTGTATATTTTTGTAATGGATCAAGATTAGATCTAATAGTACCAGCAAATGCTTGAGAATCTTGAGGAATAATAGCCAAATTGGATCTTAAATCAGTCAATCCCAGAAGCGAAGTATTAATCTTATCAATGACAATATTACCAGCAACAGGCTCAATTATTCTAAAAATTGCTAATGCTAAGGATGATTTCCCAGCTCCTGTTCTACCAACTATTCCTATTTTTTCACCTGGTTTAATATCCAAATTAATATCTTGTAAAACTAAATCCAAATTCTCACGATATCTGGTAGAATAATTCACAAGGGTAACAGCACCTTCTTGAGGCCATTTCCCATTAATTTGTAAATTGGTATGTTCTTTTGCTTCACTAGGTAATTCTGTATAATCTAATACTCTTTCAATAGAAACTAAATTTGTCTCCACTTCCACAGTCATTCGAACTATCCAATTCAACGAAGAAGTCACACGAAGTGCATATGTAATAATCAACCCAGCAAGTCCAGCACCTAATTGATTTTTAATTGATAAAGTGGCAGCACTAAAGATAATTAATGAACCAAGAAATTGTAAACGAATAGAAAGCCATCTATTGATCGATCTGAAAAGGTATAATGCTTTCAAATTAAAATTCAAATTGTGGAAATTTAAAAATTGAAACCTTTTTCTTTGATCATATGCTAAAACAGTATCAACACCTGTTAAAGATTCTTGAACATGTTGAAAAATTGGAGATTTTGAAATATTAACAATTCTTTTCAGATCACGTGAGGTGGCAACATAATATCTTTGATATCCAATATATAAAGAACAAACAATTAAAATAATAAGTGCAAAAAATGGCATATTAAAGGCAATAAATCCTAAAATCAATATAGTTCTAATAATTGAACCGAAAAATCCGGCAAAAACTCGAGGAATTGATTCATCAATCTTATTAATATCACTAGTGAATCGATTTAAAATTCTTCCAATTGGTGTTGTTTCGAAAAAATTCATTGGAGATCTTAATACCGATAAAGCCATATCATCATGAATAATTCTTGATGCACGAATTGAACAAATAAGCCACATGAATATGGTTCGACCAAGTGTGAAAAGTGAGCCTCCTAATCCAAATATTGTATATAATCCAATATATTTGGCAATTGAAGTATTTGATCCTGTACGTGAATTATCTTCAGACCAATTTTTCAAAATATAATTGGCAAATAATTGGAAAGTAGTAGCTAAAATCATTAAAAGGATAAAGATGCAAACATAAAGGGTTCCACAAGATTTGGCATAACGTTGATAAACTTTAAAATTTATTTTCCCCTTTGAAGCCTTTTCCAAATTTTCAGATTTTTTGTTTTGTTTTTGTTTCTTTGAAGTTAAGAAATTTTTGTTGTTAAATGAAGAATCTAAAGAAGCTCGACGAGTACTTGATGGACTTGTATTAATCTGTTTATTATCTTGTTGATCAATTTTACCAAATTGTTCAACCAATTGTCCAAGTTTAGAATCTTTCTTCAAATCTTTGAAATTTCCTCTTTGAACAATTTCTCCACCTTGTTCCAATAATAAAATCTCACATGAATGTTTTAATACATAATTAATAGAATTTGTAGCCAAAATAATACATTTACTTTTCAAACAACCCAAAATCACTTGATCAACAATATTCTTTGCCACATGAGAATCAACAGCTGCCAAAACATCATCCAACAAATAAATATCTGCCCTTGAATAAACAGCTCTTGCTAAAGATAATCTTGCTCTTTGTCCACCTGATAAAGAAATCCCCTTCTCTCCAACAAATGTTTCATCTCCATCTGGAAGAATCTCCAAATCGGGTAATAACTGACACGTTTCTAAAGTTTGTTGATAAAATTCAGAGTCATATTTATGTCCAAATAAAATATTTTCACGAACTGTAGCATTCATAATCCAAGGAATTTGAGAACAATAAGCTATTGAACCATGATGAACAATTTTAGCTGAAGAATCCGAAGAAAGTGGAGCTGATGGAAGAAAACCTAAGATCGATTGAAGGAAAGTTGATTTCCCAGAACCTACTTTCCCGACAATACAAGTCAATTGTCCCTTTTTAGCTTGAAAATTATTAATAGAAAGTGCTTCAGAAGAAGTTTCCCAAAAAAATTGACAATTATTCACAGATAATGCAATTTCATTTGATTTTGTACATGGATCCAATTTAATAATTAAATTTGAATCAATTTCATCAGCTGATAAAAATTTGTTAATTCTTTGAAAGGAAACATTTGTTTCTATTAAAGATGTAATTATTGATGGTATGGCATAAATCGGTTCACTTAATAAATCAAATAAAGCCAAAGCAGGAAATACAATCTCTGGAGTCAATAATTTGTCATCATTTATTAGGGCAAAAGTGGCAAAAGTCAAACATGTAACCATAAATGGAACAGAACTCCACATAAAATTCATAATTGCAGAGAAACATCCAATTTTACCCAAATTAGACAATTCCAAATCGTTTCTAACATGAGATAATCGATCAAACATTGCCTTTTCAATAGCATAAAGTTTAATACTTTTAATATTCGTCAAAATCTCATTTGTCACTCGAGTTCGTTGATCTTTAAATTTCATTTGAGTTTTAAAAGTAAGTTTCATCTTTTTAGAAATTATAGTATTGATAGGAATCATCACCATCATTACTACCAATCCAGCAAATGTGGCCTTTCCTAATAAAGAATATAAGGAAATAATACAAAGAACAAGTTTGATAGGAGCTGAAACTAAGGATTGGAATTGAGAAGCCAAATCTTGGATTCGAGAAGTATCCACAGATAATAAATTGATAATGTCTCCTATTGGGTGATCCTTTCGAGCTTTAGGGGATAATCTTAAAGCCTTATGATAAATTAAAGTCATAAGGGAAGATTTTGTACCAAGAGAAGCTTCATAGATCAAAATGAAAAATTTGTTGTATAAAGCTGTTGAAATAACTGAATTAAGAAATAAACCAGCAGCTAATAAATATCCAATTAAAGGTTGTTCATCCATGGAAATTTCAGAAGTGAAGAATTTAAGAAGATATTTAAGAATTTGAGGTTGAAGAAAAGAAAGTAAATCATCAACAAGTTCGTATAAAACAGCAATAATCACAGTAAGACCAAATACTTTTATTAATGCAAATAATAATGAAAAATTTTTTCCCTTATATTCCTTTTCCAATCGTAGATAATTTAATTGTGTATCAAGTATAGTACCTGGTGGAGTTGGAATATCTTCTTCAGTTATTTGACAATTTCTATAACCTTTATCAATTAATTCATTCATCCATGAAAAGGTGATTTGAGATAAAATATTCGCATGAATATGTTCATTTGTTTTTAAATACCTTGAAATCACTGTAAATGTAGGTTGATAAAATGAAGAAGATAAGAACAAAAGAAATAAACATCCAACAAAGGAATAATCTAAAATTGGAGATCCATTTGCTATAGAAAATTCCTTATTCATTGTACTTTGTACCAGGGCTAAGAATAATATAATGGATTGAAATAAAAAATAAAATAATAAAGATCCTGAACTAACCATTTTGGTGAAACTTTCAACAATGGATAAAGGAACACCAATTAATATTAAAGCAATCCCATTAATTTGAAAATAAAAAAGATCTGATCTTAAAAGAAAAATTAATCCTAATAATAGAACAATAGAAGAACGATAAATGTTTAATTTGGAAAGTTTCTTAAATTCCAACGAATCATAGATCAATTCTTCTTCTTCTTCTTCTAATCGGATTCCTCTTTTATTGTAAATATATCTTCCAATTAGAAGTTGACAAAGTTGGTACAAACCAGGTCCAAACAATATAATTGAATTAAGAAGAATGATAGTTTCGAAAATACATGGATTAATCGCATTATGATGAGGGATTAAAATTGGTTTATCTTGAATTGGACAATCTAATAGAGAGGGAAAATTGGGAAGAATATTATTGTAGTTAAATATGATCATATTGAATTGTATCCAGTCCTTTTTTTGTTCTCCACAATATGAAATTCAAAATTTATTTAAATTAAAAAAAAAAAAAAAAAAAAAAAAAAAAAAAAACCTAGTACAAATGATTTAATTTTTGTAATTTTAAATTAAATCAAAAAAAAAAAAAATATCAAAAAAAAAATATATGTATATGATTGGTACTCTCGACTTACATAATAGCGAGGAATCTTTCAAATTATATATGTAATAAATAATAGATCGTTCTCTATAAATATTTCAAATTATCATATATTAAGTAAAAAAAAAAAAAAAAAAAAAGATAATATATTTTAAGAGAATTTAT
>JADIOT010002488.1:0-31344 GCA_018343995.1 Waltiozyma sp. UFMG-CM-Y6624
TCTTGTGTTTTTTTTTTTTTTTTTTTTTTTTTTTTTTTTAATTTAGAGTACTTTCAAATATATACATATTATATGAAAAACATGTCAATTTTATACTGCTGTGTTTTTTTCAGATTTTTGAAACAATATATTTTTTTATTAAATTTATTTAGGCCATGATCCTGTATTAAATTTTAAAAATCAATTATTTTAATATTAACTTCATGTTTTTTTTTTTCTGATTTATATTTTTTCGAATATTTTTTAATTTTTAAAGAAACATTTATATAAAGTTATAATTATCAAAAATTGATAACTATTTTATATAAATTATTTATATAAATCTCTAAATATATTTGAAAATTTAAATGTATATTAATTACTCTTGTCTAAAAGCTAAAGTCCAATATTACATCATATACACAACAATTGTAATTATAAATTTTTTTATTTTTTTTATTCTATATTCGTCGATTTAAAAAATTTCTATAAAATTTTATATTGTTTTTTTTTTAATTTTTTTTTTAAAAATCCTTATTTAAACTATCTAGTATAAATACCATAGAAAAACATCCACTTCTTCACAAAAATATATATACACACAGATATCAAAACTCCAAGACTTCTAAATCCAAAACAACAATAAAAACACACACACACACACACAAAAAAAAACAGAACCAAATAACCTTAAAACGTTAAAATATTAATCAAATTGAAAAAGAAAACCAAAACAAATGCAACACCATAAAAAAAAAAATAAAACAAAAGCACAAAGAATTAGTAATAATACAAAGACTATGAAGAGATTTTTTGATACATCAAGATATAAGCAGTCTTACTTTCTTCAGCATTAGTGTTAGGTAAGACGTCTTCTAAAGTCAAAGTAGTGATATTCGTATCATCAATTCTAATCCATTTAGTTCCAGTACCATTCTGTAAAACATCAACGGTGTAATGACCACCATCGGAGTTCAAACCATGATGATAAACGACACCGATCAACTTGTAATCAGCTGGAGCAGATCTAATAGCTTGAGAGAGACAATCAGCTGGAACACTGAGTTTTTCTTTGTAGTCTATCACCTTTCTGATCTTTTCAATACGACCATATCTACTTGTCTTGGCAGTGAAAGAGAATCTCTTCAAGTGTATGATAAGAACGTTTGGTAATCTGTCAATGAATGTTTGCTTTGTCGCAATGACATCCTTACCGGAATCGCCCTTGTATTGTAATTCTTCAATTGTGGAAACTCTCTTAAAGGCTTCTGTTAAGGAAGTAATTTCATCGTCAGAAATGTCTAATTGGATTTGTAAAAATGGATCCAAGGTTATACTCTGAGTATGCTTTTCATTTGGAACCTTAAGAACAGAACGGAACTGACCACCAAAGAGATGATTGATTGGAGATGGCTTAATCTCAACTTCTCTTCTTGAAGAACTGACAATCTTTTTAGATTTGTTCACTTCTTGCCAGCCATCTTCGCCAACAATAGTCGTTGTAGTGGAAGTAGTGGTCTCGTCATCATTTAATTTAAATTCTGGAGAGTTGAACTTTTTGATGGAAGCTTTGATGGAGTTTCTGGTTTCGTCGTTTAAAATAGAGTTCAACAATGCTTTAATTTCTGGATCGTTCAAGTTCTTGACACTTTCAGTGAATTCTTCATTCAAACCATCTAAAAGATAACCAAAGAACTCTTCGGCGTCTTCTTGTTGACCCCATTGCAAATGTTGGAAGTTATTGTGAGCAGTGATAGCAGTATAGATTTCAGAGGGTGTGATGTTCTCACCAACTTCCTTACCTTCGTTCTTCTGTGCAAATTCTTTGAAGAACTCAAGCAAGGCATCAAACAAGGGACTCTTGGAGTCCTTAATAGTCATGGAACCAATGGTCTTGTTGGCAATTAAGTGCATACTTTGATAAAATGGCTCACAATGTAACAACAACTGCAAAATAGAACTCATAAAACAAATGTTGCCAGTATTGACCAAACCTCTTGGAATGACCTTTGGCAACTGAGAAATCAAGGCCTTGTTCTTAAAGGACTTATCGTAGACATATTTCAAAGTGACAGCACCCAATGGTTCTAAAGCATTACTGACACTTGGAACAAAGACAGGCTGTGGTTTGGCAGAGACAGGAACAGAGACTTGAGACTTGACAGCAGAAGAGGAAGAAGAGGGAACAACCTTAGGTTTGATAGCAGCAGCGGATTGTGCCATAGAAGACCAGTTCATGGCAGGAGGTACAGGCGCAATAGAAACAGGGGAAGGTGAGATAGGAGCGCTAGTTTTTGTTTCCTCAGATTCAACGAAAGTAAGAGTAGGCTTTCCAACAGTCTTATCTTTTTCTTCATCCTCAAGATAAAGACTCTTGTCTCCTTCATCTTCATTGTTCAAAAGATCCTGTTCTCTTTCCAATTCTCTGAAACGTTGAAGTTGTCCATTTAACTTTTCAAAAGTTGTACCAAATGCAAGAGCCAGGTCTTTAATATCCACATCTTGGATAACGACTGGAAGAGAAACGATTTCAAATTCATCTTTGTTTGCCACCTCTAGAACTTCTTCTTCTTCTTTATCTTGTGGTTGTTTATTTTCTTGTTCTTGTTCAGATTCAATTTCAGATGGAGATGGAGATTGTGTCGTTTTCTCCGAATTTTTATCCTCAGAGCATTTGGCTTGGTCATTATCGTTATTATCATTAAAGTCGTTAGAGGGTGGTGGTGCATTTATGTGTTGCGTGGCATAAGGATTGTTGTCATGGTTGTGAGACTGTTGAGGATTGCCGTAAGTAACAGGCGGTGTCACAGCATATGGGGAATGTAGGATCTGAGTGGAGATCAAAGGAGAGTTGAAGGAGGGCGAAGGTACACTTTCCAACTTCTTCTGTGCGTTTTCTAGATGTTCTTCGTGAGACTTATTAGGCCTGAATGTCTCCACTTTCTTGATATTATATTTATGCTTTGGCTTAGCGACAGGATGAGCAGGAGCTGGAGTAGTGGAGGTAGTGGATGTACGTGGGGAGGAGGTGTGGGAGGATGCAGAAGTTGGTGTGGAATTGGAGCTCACTGCAGAATGTCCACCGTTCATAGGCCCATTAGGTTGGTAGAAATGCTGCGGAGGAAAATGTAGCTGCTGCTGCTGGTGTGGCACTGGTGGTAGAGGAGGATGGGCATGAGGATGGTAAACCTGGCCATTGACCATATAACCCGGGGGTATCTGCTGGTGCTGTGGATGCATTCCATGCTGGAAGCTATTCATGTTTGGGCCTTGAAAACAAGGGATAAATGATGGTGGCTGTTGCACCATAAAGTTTGGAGGTTGTTGCATGTTTTGTGGCGGAATCATTGCGTAAGGGTTGTTCATATGAGGCATATAGGAGTAGTGCTGAGGATAGCCATGGTTGTTGTCTAAGTTGGAAGGATGGTTGGACATTGTTTTTTTTTGTTTTCAATTATATGGACATGAATAAATTAAGAAATAATTGTGAGGTGCTTTCAGACAGAAAGAAAGAGCGATGCTGAGAAATGGAATGCTTCTGTGGCCAGAGAGCGATGCAATTGATAGAACTGAACAAGTAAGATGTCTTCGAAAAAGAGCCGGCTGTTTAGAAGAACCGACGACACTGAATAAATATATAAAAAGGCGCCGCTTGTAGAAATAAAAGCAGGGGAAAGGAACAGGTGTGTATAAGAGAGAGAGAGCCTGTGATGCTTGAAATGCAAAAATGCAAACAGACTATTGTTGGTAGGAATGTCTTTATGTGTTGTTTTGTTGTAAAACTGTAACGGTTCACTAATGCTGAGGACGGTAGATTATTCACATGGGAGATCTTTCCTGTTCGCCTTTCTATGTTTTCTTTCTCAACAATTCGTTCGAAGCTGGAAAAAAAAATCATGAAAAAACCGACAAGCGCGAAAATTTCCTCAAGTGGTAAACACTAATCGATCTTTTTTTGTCTCGATTACGAGCCGCAACGTCTACAACATTTAATATATATATTGTTAGACTATTTTAACTATATGTTTATTGTCTAATTTCGACTTGACCTATAAATAATATATAACGTATATGAGATGGCGTGTCTTGAGAATAGAGATCTAAGACCTATTTATACCAGTGAAGGTTGCTACGCTGTTGCATATTCTAGAATAGATAAGCAATCATAGCACGTGACACGATATGGGACTATGCTCTATAACATATATATATATATATATATATACATTTCATACCAATTAAATTAAATTAAAAAAAAAAAATTCTTTAAAGAAAGAATAAAAGAAAAAACTTGAACTCAATTCAATTATTTTGAGGATGTGAAATCATTTTTTCTCTTCTCCAACTTTTCACGTATTTTATCTAGCTTTGTGGTTTGAATAGAGACTTGGGCAAAATTATTAGCAAATTGAGCATTTCTTAAATTCAAAACACCAGTAATATATCTCAAGAATTTGAAGTTTCCGTATTTGGCAAGATTGAACGCGACCTGCGATGTTTTCTGACGTTCATCTGAATTGGCATTCAACGTAGATGAGTTCAAGTACAGTAAAATAGCTAATAATTGGGGAAATTTCTTCAACTTTTCAAAGGTTGATGAAGTGTTTTGCGTAGTTGATGTTATCTCATGAGTTTTGAGAATCTGTGAAACTTTTGTGTTTAATTCTAATATGGATAAGTTGTCTGGATTGTCAACAAGGTAAATTATGTCTTTAGTGAGCTTGATCATGAATTTATTTGAACCTTGTGAAATCTTATTGATCTCTTCCAATAGCTTGTTTTTCTTCGCTGAAAGTACAACGAGTTCTTGAGAATCACTTGAATTGGATCGCTTCAGAAGAAGCACTTGACCATCCACAATAAGATAATAATTGAATAAAGAATAAAGTACAATTTCATGGTTTTCTTGTATATTGTGATGGCTGAGAATGATATCGTACATATCTTGAGCCTTCTTCAAATCTGCATTCGATTGATGGTAGAAGGCAGTAACATAAAGTACCAATATAGGATCACTAACATTTGAAAGAGATTTATTAAAAAGATCCAAAGAAACATCTTCCACAATAATTTTCTCCAAAAGAAGGTAAAACTCACAAACTTGACTCCATTCTTTCAATCTCTCAAACTTAGAAGCATGTCCTTTAATTTTGACATTGAACTGATTGAATTTCCCGAGTTCAAGAGTAAGCAAACTCTTAGCGTTCTGAAAGAGAGCAACTGACTTTCTTTTTTCAAAAGATCTGTTCAAGATACTGAGACCATAGATAAAGGAAAACATGATATTCAATTCATTGTAGTTCATCCAGTCTACGGAGATGACAAAGTCCTGGGTTTGTAATAAGGGAAAGCGAACTTCTATTGTATCCAGATCAAGCTGCGTTTGATTATTTGTTAGGAAGGTAGCCAGCTTTCTTAGTTTATCTTCCAGTGTCTGTGACGTTTCATCACTCAATTCAGGAGAGTATTGGAGATAATAGAGACATTCGCAAATATGTTTCATGGAGGTCAATTGAACATCGTCGGTCTCAATCGATTCAATGGGTGTTGTAATTGGTAAGTTATTCTCTAAACAGTATTGTATTTCAAATAGCCTGATATAAGCAACCAATTTTTTATAATTTGGATCTAAAGGCAAAGAAGGGATAACCGTGTCCTTCAAATATGAAAGTGCCTTTGATTTTGAAACCTTGTCTAAAACATCAAATTTAAGATACTTGAAGACCACTAACTGCTCATGTGGTTGGATGATATTTAATGCTTGTCTATAGTTTGTTGATGTATAAGATTTGCAAAGAAGATATTTAGCTTGTAGGTTGTAGAAAAGGTGTATAGAATCCGTAATAGAATTCTCTGTTAAAAGTATGATTTGGTCAAGGTATTGCTGGTATCCATCATTCAGAGATTCGTTTTGTAAGATCTTGGATATGAGTAAAAACGATTTGAGTTTCAAGGGTAAGGGTGTTCTTTGATTAGATGATGTGATCTTAAAAAGAAGTGATAAACAAAGTTTGATCAACGTGTAATATTCCTTTAAATTTATTGATGACAGACAGGTCATGCTCTCAGATTGAGCATACTGATAATAATATTGTGCCAGATGATAGCTTTCCTCGTTGGTATCCATCAATCTTGATGTTAGATGAGAGATCACGTATAAGGGGGGTTCCTTGATTAACGAAATATCCTTGAAATAAATAATATTGATATGAGTTGAATTTACTTATAAATATATGACGCGAAAATCAAAAAAAAAAAAATATAAGAAACCAACTTGCACTTAGCCGCCGTCATTGGGATGAAGTTCCCATATTATGCCAACAACGATCAATTCATAGGATATAAAAGAAAACAATTAATTTTTGAACAAAAAAAAAAAAAGAATCTGTTAAGGAATTAATTTTTTTTATTTTCTCTCAGCTCAGCATTAAATTATATTGATAAATACTCAAAAAATACAAAATTTAATCTGTGCCCCCTTTTTTGATCGCCTCCTGAATTACCGGATACGGAAATTTGCGAGAGAATTTCTTCTGAATTTCTAAAAAAACTATAAAAGGACAGAAGGATCCGTTTATTTTCATGCCAAAATTGGTGGGCTATTTAATGAAGAATAAAAATAGTTTACTGTCAAACCGTACGTCAACCAGTTAACAATCAGGGTTAATCTGTCACCAAACCAACTGCATCCCAAATAAAGCCTATATTATCCACTTATATTCTTTTTTTTTTGTAGTCAATCTCTTTCTCTCTTTATCTTCTCTCATACATAATAATAATAATAATATTTGGAGACATTCACTTGTGCTTCAAAATAGTCCTTGTATTTCAACACACTGCATTTCTATAATTCAATCCACATAAATTATATTATATCAACATGGATACATTCAAAGCCCCACAAACAGCTGCTGATGCTAAAGCTTTCACCTCTTCTGGTTCTCTTGGTTACCCATCTGCCTCTTTGGATTTAGCTGAAGCTCCAAAGAAGGAAGACGATGTTGAGGAAGAAGCCGATGAAGAATCCAATTCGGGTATTGTTCCAACTCTACAGAATATCGTTGCTACTGTCAACTTGGATTGTCGTTTGGATTTAAAGACCATTGCTTTACATGCCAGAAATGCCGAATATAATCCAAAACGTTTTGCCGCTGTGATCATGCGTATCAGAGAACCAAAGACAACAGCCTTGATTTTTGCTTCTGGTAAGATGGTTGTAACTGGTGCTAAGTCTGAAGATGATTCCAAATTGGCTTCTAGAAAATATGCTAGAATTATTCAAAAGTTGGGATTCAATGCTAAGTTCACAGATTTTAAGATTCAAAATATTGTTGGTTCATGTGATGTGAAATTCCCAATCAGATTAGAAGGTCTAGCATTCAGTCACGGTCCTTTCTCTTCTTATGAACCTGAATTGTTTCCTGGTTTGATTTATAGAATGGTTAAACCAAAGATTGTCTTGTTGATTTTCGTCAGTGGTAAAATTGTGTTGACTGGTGCCAAACAAAGAGAAGAAATTTATCAAGCTTTTGAAGCCATTTATCCTGTGTTGAATGAATTCAGAAAGTTATGATTTTGTTCTTCGTTCTGTTCTTATTTTTTTTTTTTAATTCTTTTGGGTTTGTATTTCTAGTGTTCGTATTGGGTTGTAAAATATATCATATTGTCATCTTTTTTTTTTTTTTTTATATAAAAAGAAAGTGGCCTTTTATATAAGCTGTGGAATTAATAAGAGTTTGGCATGCTGGATGATTATTTTCTTAAAAAGTTTCAATCCGTCAATACCGTCACGTGAATGGAAGTAAGGGCTTGTTTTGTGGACTTATCCTGAAATAATAATAAAACCACTCAAATCTACGGACAAATTCTCCCCCGTGTGATCCGAAAACTCCAACCTAAAAAGAAACCCACCATAGGACACGTGATTTTATGCGATGACATCTTCAGACGACACACATTTGAAATATATGCCAATTACGAAAACGCGGTGTGTGTCAGTTGACACAATTTATGTTTTTTTCCTTTTTCCATGCTTAGATTTTTGACCATCGGTGGCATATTTTTTCTTTTTTTTTGTTTTTAAGATTTAATCTAATCTTTCCACAATACTGAGAGTAGTCTGTTGATTTTTTTTTTACATGTTTTTATCTGTAATATGTATGTGTGGTGTTTACTATAAATAATTGAATAAATCCTTCCAAATTTTTTTTTTTTTTTTTATATATCTAAGTAGTTAACTACTGTTTTTTTTTTCTTTTTGATTTGTATAAAGCCTTAATTATCTTATTAAATTAACACTTCTCCACAGGCCTAATTTAGCCATATACATATATTTCACATAAATTTCATCTAAAAAAAAAAAAATTGCTACATTTACTTCAAACTTTTTTTTGTTTTTTTTGTTTTCACACACTTAGCATATTTCCATATAATTACAAGCAAAGGAGGGTACTTTATACAATGAATTACATAGGTACATTAGATCATCTTCCTAACGAACTAGTATCAGAAGTACTAGACTTCACATACAAGGGTTCATTCAATCACTTCAACTATATCTATTCCAGTATCCCAAGTTTTCAAAAGTTTCTAAGATTTGATTCACCTTTAATTGTTTTAACGAATTCTGTCTCATCTCTTCAGAAAGATAAACGATTTTCAAATATTAACTCTACTTTGATGGTTGATTTATCTGAAAAAAATATACATTGTTCATTTATTGAACAAAACAATCATTCATCTTTTATTTTTATCATATACAACAACATTGAAACTTTAGAAAAATCATCCAATCAAATATCTTGTTGCAAACGCAGAGATGAAGATATAATAACTCCTAAACCTCAATGGGAAAAATCCATGAGTTTTATTGTAAGAGAACTTCATTATATGAGGATCCATTATGAAGCAGTCTTGATAGGTGAAGAGTTTAAATATGATGAAGATTTAATATCTAAACAACTTTGTGATAAGAGATCAAGAAGAAGATTATGTGATGGTGTTAGATATATTCAAGGTAAACATGATATTACAGTTCTTTGTGATCCTTGGGGGAAGAGTAAACAACTTGTAATTAGTTAAGTTTAATCAAATTTAGTAGGATCATCTAAGATGCCATATCTATGACTTCCACGATTGATAATTCTTCTATTTCTAATAAGACCAATAATAATAATAATAATGAAAATAATGATAAAAAAATAGATTTTAAAACCAAAATAATGTAAATTATCCATAAATCTTAAACTTGAACCAAAGGGAGAAGATTTTAATAATGGGGAAACACCGAAATCGTTAGCATTATTTAAAGATAATAAAGTTTTGGTAATATCAGATGGAGAATTAATCAAAGAAAATGGAATCAATGCAGGAGTAGAATCATAATAATATTTGGAAGATCTATCAATAATAATAACATCGTTATTTTGATAAGTTCTTGAATTAATATTTAATCCCCAATCAGTTAAAATGGAAGTTTCATTTGTAAAAATAAAGGCGAATTTAATCTCTTTAAAATTTTGTTTAAGAGGATAAATTTCTTTTATAGTTTTTTTAACATATTCATTTAAATTGTAAAAAGAAGATTTTTTAAAAGCTTCCAAATCTTTTTTTTTAATTTTTCTTTCGATTTGTAAAAGATCATATTGATAATTCTTTAAAATATAATGATAATCTTTAAAAATCTTGAAAGATGGAATCAATTCTTTAAATTCATCAATGATTTGTAACACAACAATGGAGTTTGAATCTCCATAAACTTCTTGATTTTGTCTATAAAAATCATAAATTATTGGTTTATTTGTTTTATGAAGCCAATCTGAAACTTTATAGAAATCTCTAATTTCATTAGGACCAAAGTTTTGATAGATGTTTAAAATTGGAGATTGAGGATTGATTTGAACTAAAGTTGGAAGTGAAGTGATTGAATCAACAAGAAATTGATATTCATTGAAATTTTCATCAAGAATATCTTTAAAATTCTCTTGAATGATTTGTTTATAATTTTCAAGAAATTTTTGGAAATCATCTGAAGATTTATAAAACTTAACATTTTGTAATTCAGAAAATGTAATAAGAAGATGATCCAAAATTTGAATATCTTCATCAAAAGTTGTTTCTGGATCATAAAAAAAAATATAAATGTTTTGATAATTTAAAGAAGGATCATAATCCAATGGATCCATCATCATAATATTTTCAAAAATCTGTACGTTTGTAATATCAGGAAATTTAGAAATAGATTCCATTTGTTCACACCAATTCAAGAAATTCATAAAGAACTGGTTATCTAATTCATTGAAAGGATATTTGAACATACTCAAGACATTACGTCCAGGAACTTTGAAAAAAAAAGTTAATTTAGATTTTTCTAAAGGTTTGAATTTCTCATAAATACCTGGGTTTTCTTTTCTATTCATAACAAAGGTATTATATTTATCTGAAATCAATTTGATATTATTAATCATATCAATATCATAGTTGGATTTTTTCATCAATTCATCAATTGATTTGAAATCATGTGTAGCTGGTAGAAAAATATAAACCTCTGGATTTTTAGAAACAGCTTCTGTTTTAATTAAAAACTCATTCAATTTAATCATCTTAGTAAGATCAGGGTAAGATGTAAGATCTTGATTTTCATTCTTCATTAAGAACTTGATTAAACCTTGTTCATTTCTTGATCCTTCATATTTCTTTAAATCAATTGCTTCTCCAGAATACAACTTAACTGAAGGATAAGATTTGATTTTTTCTTCATAACATAAGTCACCACTTTCAACACAGTTTACTTGGAAAAACCCAATATTTTTCAATGTCAGATATTCCTGGTTGTTTTGATAGGTTGATTTCCAAGTTGGAGCAAAATGCTTACAATGGGAACAATATGGAGAATAGAATTCCACAAGAGAGATCTTTTTGGTTTGTAATTGAGTTTTAAATGTTTCTCCTGTTAGTTCTTCTGGTAAGTCTATATCTTCTGAACTTGTATCAAAAGTTTCTTCCTGAATTGCTAATCCTACCTTCAGGAGAAATAAAGGTAGTAGTAGTAGTATTAAACTGGGGATTTTCATATCTGAAGCTAATAATAACTGTTACTGATATATATATATATATATATATATATATTACAATTGTTTTTCTTTTTGATATAAATGATTAATTTTTGTTTTTTTTTTTAAATTGATAATAAAAATTGAACTATAAAAACCAAAAACTATGCGCGCCGCCGCCGCTATTGATACCTTTCTTTTGTGTTTTCTTCTTGAACAGTATCCCCCTCTGTTCAATTTTACCAAATTTATTATTACTACATAAGCCCCACACTTATTTAAAAGGTGTATCCAACTATATTTATACTGTACAGTAGGCCCTAATTTCATTTTTAAAAAATAAACAACCAAGGTGTTTCATAACAAACCGAAAAAAAGCTATATTTATTAATTAGATTGATTATAAATAGACCTTGATGAATTGCGAGTGTTTTGTGTGTGTTTTTTGTTTTTCATTATACCATTTAAACCTGTTTAGATGTTGGATGGGTATAAGAAGATTCTAACAGAAGCACCGAAGGTCTTGGCTGGTAAGTTAGACTTGAAGTTAGCTCTAACTAAACCAGAGTTACCGTGGGTTCTGGTGACCTTACCCCAGATAACTCTAATCTTGGAACCTCTGATTTCCTTAGAAGCTCTGTAGACGTAAGCAATTCTCTTACCTAAGTAGAACTTGGCATCTTCTGGCTTAGAAACACCTTCAATTTGAACTAAAGAGATGTTTGGGTTGGTAGTAGATTTACTTCTTTGGTAAGAAATGTGTTTACCCTTAACGTATACTGTTGAAAATTTTTATGTTAGTATCTTTTTGATCAGTTATGCCAGTACAAAAAAAAAATGCTCCTTGTCTGTAAATCACATTAAACTCATAATCCCTTATTCTTGGAAAGACCAAGGCTTTTTTTTAATACTTCCAAAAAGAAAAAAAGATAATCTAATAAATGCGGAAACTTTGATGAATGTAGTTTGAAAGTTGAATGTCCATTTTAGACCGAGTTTGTGCTTTTCTCCTTGAATTTAACAGTCGCTGATAATTAATAATCAAATGGGCCCCTTGCATCGTGGAAATTTCAATATCTAATACATGTATAAGGATCTATGGGATATTAATCATGTGGAATTTAAAATTAGATATATTGAAAAACTTTTGAAAATAACACTGAATAACTGGATTTTTTTTGGAGATTGTTGTGATTACATTGTGGAGCATTATTTGAGAGACAAATATAATGGACATACATCTGTGAGATTCAGCCATTTTTACTTCTGATGATTCTTGAACAAATATCAAATCCTTGGGTCTATATGATACCCTCTACGTTAGTTGATGTGTATGTTTTTCAAAGTTTTACAAAAATCAAGCGTTGCGTGGACCTGAAGCCGCGAGTGAGCGGATTCCCTTACTTTCCTTAGAATGAAACCTTCGCGAATCAACTCACCGAAAATGGTGTTGAGATGTTATACATCCTGCATAATATTTGATTTTCTGGTATGCGCCGCACTTTGCGTCGCTGCGGCGAATCGGTTTTATGATTCCTTATTTTCCTCAAGAAATTTTTAGGCAGTCACAGGATTCATCAAAGTACATCCGAGCATCAGCCTTTTTTCCATAAAAGCCCTAACAAGAACTTTTATGCCCTATAAAATTTCAAGTTTAATATCTGCCAAATGTGTTCGCGACCACTGGAAAATTTTAGAATAGCTCTCGCATATAAAAAGATAGAAGAATAGCATATCTTCTGCCCATTACATACACACTCTAACCTATTTTACGATCTTTGTCGACGTACTTCAGTATGTAGCTTACCCATACTTTTTCAATTTCCATTAACGTGATCAAGAAAAAAACCATCAGTGTTAAATGAGAGATTGAAATCACTACTATTTTTTTTAAGTTGGATTCAGTAATACTAACACCTAATTACCACAGTAGGATCATTTCTATAGTTTACGTCTCTCTTTGTCTCTTCTTAAGAGCCACTGAATCCAACTTGGTTGATGAGATATATACCTTTGTGCCCTAGAGTGAGAATTATTTAGCTTGTCTACAATCCTTAGCGGTTTAGTCATCTATTTATATTTGCCTTTTTACAACATTTCTTTTTTCGGATTGATTTGTTAAAAGGAGCGATGATCTTGACTTGATCTATATACTTCTTCGGAGGGAATAGTTTCAAGTGGGCGCAAATGGCAATCTGACAAGTTTTCTCAACCATATTTCTATTCCTTTTTTAAGTTTCTTTCATGAAGTATCATGGAAATTTTTAAAATAAGAGATTTAACATTAGTCTATTAATCGGAGATTGAAAGATTTATATTGAGGTGATTATATGTATTTGTATGCTTATAAGTAGAAAGTTTTGTACAAATATTGCAATTTAGATGTAGATTTATACAAGCTGGCAAGCCTTTAAGTTGGATGTTGCGGAATTGTGCGAAATGGTTAACGAATTATGAAATTCAAAACAAAATCCTGAGGTTATTGATATATTTATATTAAAAATTATATGTGGAAATTGGTAGGTATCTTTATACATGGGTTAAACATAGCTTTCCACCCTCACACAGCACGCATACTTCTTCTTTTCAAATAGTCAAAAACCTTCTTAGCTGTTGAAGGTTCCTTTCTTGGTTGAAAGCTGGTGTATTTGATAGTAGAAGGTTCCTTTCTTAATGGGGTAGAGGAATACTGCTCTTTATCACTTTGCGCCCCTTCAACTGGAGCAGATTTAGAATGAGCTGGTTTCGTATTAATCGGTAAGATAGGTTCGTCATCAGTCGTAGAGTTGTAAAAACCCAAGAAGCTGAATCTTTTAGACTTAGTGGATTGGGAAGTGGAACGTGGAAGCTTGGAACTAGTTGATGGATTACGTGATGATTCTGACATGGTTGTGTTTTTAGTTAAAGTTGAAGGCTTCGATGATGAGGAACGAATAGATGAATGACGGGAAGCAGTTCTTGACACATCGGTTCTTTCTGAAGAACCTGTACCAAATAACTTATCAAACACAATATCAGCTCCTAGTAATGCACTGTATCTATTGGTTTTCTTTGTACGGTAAGAATCAGAACGGGGCATACCTGGTTGTGGTTGATGAGAAGTGGCCGGTGGGGTTGGTGGTGGAACCAGTCCTAGTCCTTCATATTGTCCTATAGCTGAATCAGCTTGGTTTGGTTCTTTGATATCTAATGGCTTCAATTCAAGCTTTTCAAGCTTCTCAGATCTATCTTGTATGGCAAAGTTTTCAAAAGTCTCAGTGATAAGGATTGGAGATTTTGGAACGATGATATCACCTTCAGCAGATGAAAGATCGACAGCTGGTTTACTGAGTTTAACATTGTTCATTGAAGATACAGAAGAAGAAAGGGAATCAGACCTTCCAAAAGAGTTCTTTGGGAATTCAAACAAAGGCGTGGAGTTCTGGACATCAGTATTCTTATATTCATGAGCTGTGTAAAGGGACGGATGATATGAAGTTGGTCTTGGTTTTCTTGTTCCTCCTGGTAACTTTGATGGGTGATGCTGGTGTTGATTTGATGGCAATTGTGACGTACTTTCCAACGGTATTCTTGGTACAGCGAACCCCGTACTTGAACTGAGAGGTATAGAAGATTTTGAAGAATTGGATACGTTGGAAATTGGTGGAACTGGCAGTGGTTTTATAGGAGATTCTTCGACAATGATGTTGTTATTTGGAGCAGTTACAAAAGTAGAAATACCTGTATGAGTCGTTGATCTTGGAAGGGATTGTTGTTGAAGTTGAGGAGAAACAGAGCCTGTGATTGAACCATGGCGAGTCTTATCTTGAGCCTTTGTATTAGCATCAACAACTGCCTGTAAGGCAATGGAAGCAGAACTAACAGATTGAACTGAACTTGTTCTCTTGTGTCCTTTGTTTGTGGTGTTAGATCTTACATAGTCGCTGATGGTGGTAGAAGATGCAGATGTTGGGAAAGCGACAGCAAAGTTGGAGGAAGTTTGAGGTGGTAGTGGCAACCCCTTAGAAGATCCGGATGTTTCTATCAAGGAGTGTCTCTTATTGGTATCATGTTTGCGCTCTGAGATCAACTTAACCTGTTTCTGTCTCTTCAAACTATCATCCCATTCACTTGGCGTAACAGATAAATATGGAGCATGTGGGCTCAACCATTGATGGTTTCTAACTTCACGTAGAGAAATTCTTCTTTTTGGATCAGGTACCAATATTCTTCTCAATAAATCTCTAGGTATTGGTTCCACATATTCAGGGAAGGTCAAATGCGTAGTTGTAATATAATGGTAAAGCCTTGTTATATCGTCACCATCTGGATTCTTAGGATCATCGTCAAAAGGTAAGTAGCCTGCCAACATAGCATACAATATGACACCACAAGACCAGACATCAACCTTTCGTGCTTGATAGGGCAAATTAGAAATGACCAACTCCGGAGCTGCATAACATGGAGAGCCACATGAGGTTTTCATAAGTTCATTAGATTCAGTGAAACTGTTAACAAACCCGAAATCTGTGATGATGATATTCTTGTTCTTATCAAGTAGGAGATTCTCCAGTTTCAAATCTCTATGGACAATCCCCTTAGAATGCATATAATGAACACCACTAACCATCTGAGCAAACAGCTTACAAGCAAAAGAATCCTTAAGATATCTTTGCTTCAAGATGTAATCAAACAACTCCCCACCAGAGGCGTAGTCCAAGACGATACCAATATACTTATCATTCTGTAAAACTTCCTCCAACCTGATAATATTAGGATGGGATAATCTCTTCAAGGCATTAATCTCTCTATGTACCTTAGTTTCTCTTTCACTTCCCCTAGGGATGGAGCTACGGCGAATAAACTTGATAGCAACCTGAGCTGGTGCAAGACTATCCTTTTTCCAACCAAGTTTCACCTTACCGAATTCACCTTCACCTAAAGTAGAACCGAGGACATAAGCACCGAAGCGTATCTCTTTCTGTGGTCTTCCAGATCTGGATTTAGAGCTGGACGTGGATGGTCTAGTTGATGATTGTTCAGTCATAAATTAGCAATGGGATAATATGGATGATAGCTTAAGTGATAGAGGGGAAAGTATTTCTATCTGTTTCAATTTGGTATCTAAAAATAGAAATTGAAGATCGAGTCAGCGATATGGATGAAGTAGAATGTGAAGATATGACAAAATTAATGAGTGACTGGTGTTATCTATATAAAAATGAGTTAAAAAGTGTTGTTCTTTGCTAGTTGTTTTTTCTTTTTCACTTTCAAAAAATTGTGAGATGGAATGTATGAAATACCCCCCTTACAAGTGGATCTAAGTGATGAACCATGTTAGTATATTGAATGACGAGTGTATCATTCAGAGATATTTATAACATGTTGTCCAGAAGCAAGTTTCTCTCTTCCTATAAAATGTATCTCAATGTCCAAAATCCTTACTCTTGACAACAGGATCTGATGATATTTAAATAAAAAACATACACAAGCTCCTCAAAATGAAATTGAAGAAAGAGAATGTAGAAAATCAACTCTGTGATCTTGAAGATAAAATTAAAACTATCTAATATATTGCTTTAGCTTTAGATGGAGCCAGTTTCTTGATTTGAGATTGAGAGAAATATACGTATTTTTGGAAATTTTATAAGGAAGAAACCAAAGATCCCTTTGTTTGTTTATATTATTTTTTTTTTGAGATTTTTTGCTACGTTACGTTACTTACGTTTGTTTACATTTCGACTGTTTGGTAAGCAGGAACAGGAACAGATCTCCTTAGGGTGCGTTTTTCTTGGTAGACGGAAGTTGAACCGATTTCCCTTGAGTTCCACTATAGAATCTCGGCCCATCTCCTCTTGGGAATTTTGAAAGATTCCCGCCTGGAAATGTATTTCGCCAGCCTGGGTGAGAAACACCTGGTAAGAAAAATCAAACGGAAAGGGAATGTTACAAAGAACAAAACCACATATCTGACCTGAAGGACCTAGGGCTAGATGTATAACCGCGTAATGTTAGAGAATAACGACGCGTACTCCAATTACGAAATAGATCCTTATGCCATCCCCGACTTTAAGATAAAATCCTTAAGTTGCTGTAAATTTCCAAAGGATCTGCATATTATTTGATCTGACTCTATATATTATTAAACTCAAAATACTAGATTTGTTAGGCTAGCTTTGTGAAGTGTATATTGTACGGTCACATACCATGAGAAAAGCTGAATTGAATTCTCGATCCTGTTCTTACCCCGCAGAAAAATATGTTTGAAGTCTCAATCTCATGTTTAGATCTCTGGTCAACTCGACTACTCATCAGGAAAACATACGACTTTTCAATTGATCATTGAAACTCTTACGTTAGCAAATAGTTTCATTCACGTTTTTAACTTTATATGATGTTTATTTACAAGAACCGTTTACAGAGCGTTAAATCTAAAATACCTCACTCTTATCCCTCCACCATCGTTCAATAAATCACGATCCTATATTTATAATTTCAAATCAGATAACTTGAAAATACCAGACCCAGTATAACCAATAGCACTTTCATTAATCTTGGAACCCAAAGCTTCGACAGAAGCCTTGTTATCTTGTTTGGTGATCTTTGGCTTGGCGGTTTGAGCCTGGGAAATAGCATGCAATAAGGAGTTATTTTCTTTGATCAAGTAACCTCTCTTGTCCACTCTAGAGTAATAATCGATATCTCTTTTCTTAGTTGGTCTAGCTTGTAAAGGAATATGGCCTCTAGTAAGTAAGAAATGTTCTGGATTGATGTGTGCTCTTAAAGAGAGTTTGGAGAAGTAACGAGCCGTAAATTCACCACCGGCCTTTTCAATGGCCCTGATGGCTTCAGTAGAGGCTCTAGTAGCTTCGATTTTGATTGGGTATTGGAAAGCTTCCTTACCTTCAGCTAAGATCTTGACACCATCCTTCAATGACCCACTTACTAAACCTGATCTCTTCATCAGACACATATCCAAAACATCACCTTCTTTCAATTGTAATTTACCACTTTTAATGAATTCATTGATTCTTTGTAAGTTGACAATATTCAAATCTAGAGCAGTAACTCTTTTAAACCCAGTTTTTGGGAATAATTTTGTAATTGGAGTTTGACCACCTTCAAACCATGGCTTGACAGAACCTCTTGCCTTTTGACCCTTTTGACCTCTACTGGAAGTCTTACCATACCCAGAAGATGGACCTCTACCGACTCTTTTAAATGATTTGGTTGAGTTTAAAGATGGATGTAATTGAGATAATAATGAGACCGAACGCACTTGTTGGAAAGTGGATCCTGACATCAACTTAGTCTTGTTGATTATGAAAGAGGTTAAACCGAACATTACTAGTTGCGTGACTGATGTTTTTGGTTAATTTTTTTTCCCTTCTTCTTGAACCCAAAATCTTTTTTACGTCGAAGAAGATCTTTTTGTTAGGTTGTATTGCACAGACCTTAATTTTTCAAAAATCCGATTGTTGATTTTTTTTTGGTTGATTTTTTGTACATATAAATTACCTTAGTAAGATCCGGGATCACGTGATTCAGTATGGGAAACTCTCCCGTAAGTCACATGTCCTTCTTATACATATATTGAAATTGGATTTGTCACAACCCTTAAGATGATAATCCCAAATTTGATGCAATCAGCGTGAACTCAATTCACCAAACCAAAAAAAAAATTTATATACCAAAAATAGTCTCAAAATCATGGAAAATCAAAATCTAAAAAGAGGGAGAAGCACTTCAACGCTAGCAAATACAATCAGTTTCACACATACTCGAGGCCAAGGACATTATCAATCAATATCAGACGAAGATGAAAGTGACCAAGAGCCATTGAGTCCACTATTATCTCAACACAATAGAAACAACAATCAGACCTCGTTATTTTATTCCAATAAAAACGGATCCTCCTCCACTCTTTATTCAATAACTCATACTCTGTCCAATGTTGGGTTTACATCTGTGCTTCCCAAGTCTGCCACCAATAGTGACTCTCCATCATCATCTTCGCCTTTGACAGGTTATTCCAATTTATCATTCAATAGTAAGAGCAATACAAATGATAATATCAATGGCTCAGTAGTAAGTCCCACAATGGGTAAGATGGAAACAGCATTAAATAAAGCCAAACTATTTGCCAAAACCAAAACTAAAGAATTACAAAAAAAGACCAAATCTGATTTTGAGAAATCATATCATCATCAACATCAAAATTTTCTTAAAAAAACTGGACATTCTGGTTTATCTTCATCATCTTCTACATCTCAAGTTTTGGATTTAGGAAACACTTTATATTCTTTTGATCCAGTAATTCATGTTTCTGAAAATGAAACTTTATTACGAACTATTAATAATGAAATTTATTTACGTAATCTTTCATATGAACAAAAGGATGAAATGGCAGACAAATTATGGAATAATATCAAAGAATGTGCCTCCCCAATTTTCAAAATGGATAAATCAAGAGAGACATTTATAAAGACTCCTATTGAGGATTTGAATCGATTTGTTACGGTTTATCTTCGATTAAGAATTGAGAATGGAGTTGCTGGATCCAATATAATTGGTGAAATACAAGAGTTTCTTAAACAGGGACTTTACACTTTAGAGGATCAAATGATCATGCGGGAAGAGGCTGTTGAAGGTGGTGTATTTTATCAGATTCTTGATATATGGAAGTTTTTCATCGATAAGATATTTTTCTATCTTTTAGGGATTTTTTCACCTTTAGAGTTGGAATTTAGAGGTAAAGGACCAATATTAAACAACAGATCAACTTATTGGTCTGATTCTCTTGAAATTGGGACATTTTCATCTTCTGGACAATTATCTACACGGAAATTAATTCTTTGTTCATTTAGAGAATTTATTCTATTGCCTTATTTTGATTCAGTTATTGATGTTCCCGAATATTTACCCTTGGAAGTTTTGAAAATATTAACTCAGTGTTTTGGGATGATCAAGTCTGTTCAGTCTACGAATTATTCCCAGAGAATTGTGGATCATATCTTTGCATTGTTACTTAAATGTCAACCAGTGAAATAAACATATATATATATATACTAGACTAAACAAGGCACGTGATCAAGTTAAGGCACGTGATACAATTTTGGCTCAACTGCTCCTCTCTCCCCGCCTCACGAAAGAAAAAAAAACAAGAATACCAATATAAATTTTTTTAAAATGTTTTTGTTTAATAATATCAACAATATATTGTAATTTATAGATATATCTGTGCTATCTAAATAAAAATGCTTCTTCCATCAAAATTAATATGACATCATTACCATGTATTCATACCAATTCCAAGATCAAATTACTTGAAACACTTCTTAGTTCTTACAATCCTTTCTCTAATAATAATTCAAGTGTAAACAATTTAATTCCTTTAAACTTTCTTCTTTCAGATGTCAATCATAATTTACTTGTTAAGGCGTTAGAATTGATAGATGAGAAATATATTAAAGGATATTTCATAATTCAACAACCAAGTTTATACGTTAACATTGCTCAATTACGATCACTATACTTACAACAAGATCAAAAAAAGGAAGAAGAAGAAGAAGATAAAATAGTCCCTGGAAATCAAAGAATATTTTTAGAATATGTCGTTGATGAAGGATATCAAAAATTAAGGGATACTAAGCATGTTGCTAATAATGGAGAAGAAGAAGAACTTGATAAAATTCGTGATTTGAGTATTGTTAATGTTGATTTAAAATCCTGGTTTTGTTCTTGTTTAAAATTTAATGATATATATTTGAAAAATTGCCAGGTTAATACTAGAAATTGTCATAATACTGGAAATTTGAAGATATTTGAAAGAAAAAGAGGTCTACCACAGTTTTCTTTAAATGATAATCCATTCCCGCCATTATGTCATCATCTATTAGCTGTTTATCTTGTTAATTCATGGACATTCCCTGAAAACAAATTACCTGATATTGATGACTTCTTCCTAAAGATAACAATGGAAGATTGGCTTAATGACTTTGTGACTTTGTTTTGAAAAAAAAAATGCAAAAAATGCAAAAATGCAAAAAAAAAAAAAAACTACTCTTCTTCTTGATTTATAACTCTTCTATTTTCTGTTGAATGTAATCAATAGCTAATCTTCTCAAATCATTATCAACTTGATCAATACAAAAACAATCAATCTTAAAATTCTCACCAATTACTTTCATAAATTCCATCTGTAGAGTTCGCATAGTATTATAAACCTTTTCTTGAAATTGTACGATATCTTTGGGATCAACAATTTCATTAAATTGTCTAGATAATTCTCTTTCCACTTCTCCTTGTCTTCGTATCATCTTTTTAATGGCATTGATTCGTTGTGGGTTACTGAGAATATTATCCTTGATTTGATCAATTGTATGTTTATCCTTTAGTATCTCTTCTTCTTCTTCTGCCTCCTTTTCAAGATGAATAGGCTCAATTTTTGGTGAAGAACTATTGTTTAATATATCAGATCTAAATTTTATATAAAGTCTTTTAGATTCCTGATATTGGTTGAAAAGCTTATCATGTTGCTGTTTTAAATCCGGATCAAGATGTAAAATCTGTTTCAAACGAACTGATTCTTGTTCTTCTTTAGATTTATGTGACCCCATAACATTTTCTGTGAAGAAGAGATGATTTTTAGAGAGAGAGAAAGAGAAGCTTTTAATTTTAACAAACTATCTATATTTATTTTTTGGAAATAGGGCCACGACCAAAACAAGCAAAAAAAAAGTTGTTGGACCGAAATTTGTCAAAATTTCAAAACAAATTATAATATATATAATAATAGTTTAAAAACAAATATTCTGTATAGCCGCCGCCATTTAAAACAAAAACAAAAAAATAAAAAAAAAACACAATTTGAAAAAGGGGTGTTTTCATTCTAAAAAGCAAAAGAAAAAAGGAAAAAAAAAAAAAGAAGAAATCACTATGGCCTCAGTAATTCATTTCTGTGATTCTAAGGGGAAATCATTACTTTCCAGAGACTTTAAAGGTGATATTCCCTCTTGGGCAATTGAAAAGTTCCCATTTCTTTTAGTTGAATCTGAAGAAGAACCATCCAAAGCATCCCCTATAATTCAATTTAATGGCGTCAATTATCTTTATATCACACATAACAATCTCTATCTCTTAGCATTGACTAAATCCTCAGGTATAGAAACCAATGTGGCACAAGTGTTTCTATTTCTTCATAAGATCATTGGTGTTTTAACAGATTATTTTAAAAGATTAGAAGAAGAATCTATTCGTGATAATTTTGTAATTATCTACGAATTGTTAGATGAAATGATGGACTTTGGATATCCTCAGATCACCGAAACAAAGATGCTTAAGGAATATATTACCCAACGTTCGTATCAATTGGAAAAGAAACAGAAAAAGGCTCAAGAACTAGGACCTCCTCCTGCTATAACCAATGCTGTATCTTGGAGAAAGGAAGGTATTCAATACAAAAAGAACGAAGCCTTCTTAGATGTCGTTGAATCAGTGAATATGCTTATCAACCAACAAGGTAAAGTGCTTAGATCAGAGATTCTTGGTAAAATCAAGGTCAAATCACAACTTTCAGGTATGCCAGATCTTCGTCTTGGTCTAAATGATAAAATAATTCATACAGATCATAATAGTAACAGTGGCAAAAACCTTGAAATGGAAGATGTTAAATTCCATCAATGTGTACGTCTTTCCAAATTTGAAACTGATAAAATCATCACGTTTATTCCTCCAGATGGTGAATTCGATTTAATGAGTTATCGTCTCTCTACATCTTTAAAACCATTGATTCTAGTTGATTGTCAAATCGTGACACATTCCAAATCACGTGTCGTGATAACAACAAGAATTAAATCTCAAATAAAGAAGAAATCAACAGCTAATAATGTTGAGATCATGATTCCAGTTCCTGAAGATGCAGATTCTCCAAAATTTCAATACTCTCATGGAAAATTGAAGTACGATCCAACAAACTCTCAAATCATTTGGAAGATAAAACATTTCCCAGGTGGTAAGGAATATTCTATGCAAGCTGAATTAGGATTACCTTCTGTTCTAAACACAGATCCTGATGTCAAGGTTAAAAGACCTATTAAGGTTAACTTCCAAATCCCATATTTTACTACGTCTGGGATTCAAGTTAGATACTTAAAGATCCAAGAACCTAAGTTACAGTATCAAAGTTATCCATGGGTGAGATATATCACACAAAGTGGTGACGATTACACTGTTAGAGTGGATTAATATATATTTATATACATATAAAAAAAATTAAATTACAATACTGCCTTAAAATCATCCATCAATCTACTAAAATAATATCTTGGTATGACTTGAGAATAATCTCTTTCCTTTTCCCCATTAATCATTCCTGATTCCCATTCTGATCTTTTTCTTTCAAGCATTTCTCCTCCGAATTCAGTTAGACCATAGATCAAATTATCATTCCCAATAGTAGCAGTATCAGATTTATCAATACTAATCAAAGCCAAATCATGAATCATTTGAGCCGTTAATCCCCAAACATCCTTAACTCCAGTGGAATTTTGGGATAACGTTGGAGATATTTCTGAATCACTGAATGTATCCAAGTCTTCATCAGAACTAAGATCAACAACTTCATCCAACCATGAAATCTCATGTTCATTACAATTAGGATAGAAATAATGTTTCAAAGGCCAAGGGATTAACCCCCATTTATATTTTACATCTGTTCTTTTGATAAATTCATGTCTATAATCAGAAGGTAAATGTTCGTTACGTTTTTTATCATAAAGTAAATCCAATAATGGAATTGAGAAAATAGATGAAGTTTCCCCCGGATTCAAATTAAATTTAATACTTTGAATCTTACCCGTTTCATCTTTCAAATCTCTCAATAAACAAACAACAGGTCTAACTGAAAGGAAAGTTCTACTAAGATAACAAGGCAAAGTATTTAATACTTCCAATTTTAATCCTTGTTCCGTGAATTCTTTATCATTTAAGGGTAATCCAATTTCTTCAGAACTTTCTCTCCATGCCACTTCTAAAGGAGTCTCTTTAAAATCATCTGCTTTACCACCTGGTAAAGAAACATGTCCTGAAAATGCTCTTAAGTTCCGTGATCTTTTAGTAAGAAGAACACGCAATTCTCCCCTATTACCATAGAATAATATAATCATAACTGCTGAACGACGATTTGGAGGCCAAATAGAATTTATTGGATGACTTGTAGGGAGAACATAATTTCTAATGTTTTGAAGAAGTTGTGTAGTTGATGGGAAAGAATTGACTGTCATTTTGATTATTGGTGGCTAATTATAAGATTATTATCTCTCTTCGTATGTGTTTGAAAATAAATTGAAATAACGAATTTGTAATATATCTATATATATATATGCTATGAAATTGTTGTTGTTTTGGTCTTCTTTACTTCGAAAGCAGATTTAAGAAAAATGAAAACCCCCCTTTTAAAGATCTTTGATTATTCTTTTAAAAAAAATAAACTTGTTTGTTTTTCACCTATTGGTGAAATTTGATCTATCTTAAGGCTTTTTCTGTTTTTTTTTTTTTTTTTTGCCCCAATTTAAAAGGCGGGGAATGTCAGGATGTTGGGTGGAACTTTTATTTCCTATCTGGGACAATAAATAATTATATAAAAAATATATCATAATCTTTTAGTATCAAATACATAAACCATTTCATCCCATCCAACAGTACCACACCAACCAGGTTCACCCCATAACGAATATTCTCCACCTGTGACGAATTCCGTATGTCTATTAAAGATCTTATTATGATTCTTTTTAAATCTACCCCCCATATTATTATCAGCTGTAAAGTCCTGCCATACTCTAGCAGACATATCATACGAACAACTTAATAATTCTCCTGCGGAATGAGGAGACCATGTGATTTTTTTCACTGCGAATTCATGGCCTAATAATTGATTCATAGGCGTTGGTGAACCGGTATTACCATTCATTGGATTAGAAGGGTTGTTCATTTGAATCATTCTTAGATCCCAGATCTTGATACTTTTATCAACACTTCCTGTAGCTATGATATTTGGACGATATTTATTCCAATCACCAGTTAGAATTTCAAACCCAGAATGTCCAAGAAATTCTTGTACTAAAGGTTGACCTAATCTAAGATCAAAAATGGAGACAAACCCATTGGCATTTACAGACATAAGCATATCTTTATTATGAGGATTCCAAGTAGCTTGATATGCACAATTATTCTTAAATCCAGGTTTAATCGTATCCAACGTCAATAAAGACGATTGTGGCCTTTGAGGCGACCAAATTTTAACTGTACCATCCCATGAAGAAGACAAAAATTGACTCTTTTCTACCAAATTCCAATTTACACAATAAACTTCCCTTTGATGTTCTTTCCATTGCATTACAGGGAAGGGAGAATTCACACCAATATCAAACATTTTAATTGAACCATCTCCATTGGCACAAACAACTTGATTTTCATGTATCTCGGACCACGAACAATCAAATAGACCATCTTGTGTATCATAAGCTTGATCTTGTGTGATTTCTCCGTTGGATTGAATCGATAAGACGTAAAGTCGTCCATTTCCCACTAATCCATAATTGGCAGAACTAGATATCAATAATTTGTTATCATAAAATGGAGAATAGTGAAGAGATGTGCCTTGATAGCCCTTGGTACGGAATTGTAGCATAATAATGTTTCTTTTTTTTTTATTACTTTTTTTTTTTTTTTTTTATTATTTTTTTTTTTTTTTGTTCTTGTTCTTTACCTTATGATAATAATATCAGCTGAAACTGGTTTACATTTTGTAAATATTTATGGTGGTAAGCAAGCGCTGTATATAAATAATCGACGATGTCTCCGCAAATTTTAACCCGATTTGTCAACTTGCACTGTACATTTCCACCGAGGTAAAAGCCCTTATACTGATCACGTGTGATTTGATTTCTGCTCTCTAGAACCTATTGTTTCCTTTGGAAAAAGTATTAAGCGGTTTTAGCTCACCTGGGAGAGCGTCAGACTGAAGATCTGAAGGTACTGTGTTCGATCCACAGAAATCGCATATGTTTTTTTCATTTATTCTTTTTTTTTTTTTCGTTTTCAGAATGTTTTCACTTTGACTACATCTATATAGAAAAAGGGTAATTTATTTGGTTGCTGATCCTAATTCAAGCAGATCTATTAAATCTATAAACAGTCAACCCTTCACCAGTACGTCTTTCACCTACCTTAACACCAGACCAACCTAATCCATGTAATCTTTTAACCACGAGATCTGGTTTATTCCTAGCACAGAATAAAATGTACACAACTCCATTCTGTGACATAATACGAGATAAGTCATCCAGCAAGATGTTCGTGACAACCATTCCATCTTCACCTCCAAGTAAGGCTAAATCTAACCATTCGTAAGCTTCTTCAGATTTTGGAATCTCAGGGACGATCTCATCTGGTACATACGGTGGATTAAACACTAATATGTCGATAATATTATCTCTTAATCCTGATGCTAATGACATCTGAGTTGAATCTAAGTATATAGTTCCGCCGTTTTTAGCACTTGTTTGCTTTACTGCTTGACATGCATGTGGATTTAAATCAGTTGTTAAAAACAAGGCATTGGGTAGAATATTTTGATGCATGAAAGTTGCTATTATTCCTGATCCTGTTCCTATTTCAAGAAAGAGTGCTCGATGGTTGAGAAAATGAGTTTGAAGGTAGGATTGTTCAGACTCTAAAGTATCAAGGATAAGAAACGTATCTTCCGCTGGTTCATAGATCTTATCAAAGGAGAGGTGCGTAGTTGACGGTGTGGGGAAGGACATTTCTGTAAATTGAACTTTGAAGGGATTTATATGATTAAGAAGTGTTTGTTATGAATTCAGATGAGTGGTTTCTTATAAATATATATATATATATATGTATAAATATTTCTCAGATCTGTCATTTGCATACGGGTGTTTTATCAACTTATATCAAAAGATTTTAAGCTGTACGCCTTCCAATCTCTTGAATAAAAATAGATATCAATTTCAAATTTATTCAGAGAAAAGTGTTTGTATTTTATTCAAGAAAAAAGTTAAATCAATTCACTTATTTTCTTTGGTATTTATCAATTTGTTTTTTCCAAAAAGAGAAAGAAAAAAAACCCCTACATTTACAAAATGCAAATCAAAGTTAGGGTAAGTTCATCCATCTATTTGAGTCCCCAAGTTTATTTAAACTAACTAAAACCCCCATATAATAGACCCTTACAGGAAAAGAAGTAAGTTAATGAAATATATTCTCATCTTTGTTTTTTTTTTTTTTTTTCATGCTAATACAAGGCCCCAATACTAACCCTCAATTATAGATTCCAGTGGACATTGAACCAAGTGATAAAGTAAGTAATAATCAAGTGAAAAAAAAACGCAAAATAATCTCAGATGATTAATTTTAATACTAACAATCAATCATAGATATTAAGAATCAAAGAAATCATGGAAGAAAAAGAAGGTATTCCTCCTTCTCAACAAAGATTGATCTTTAGTGGTAAACAAATGTAAGTTGTATTTTCTTTATTTTTTTTTTGTTGTTTGGTGAATGATTCCATACAGCTTTACTAACAATAGAGAAACAGGAATGACGATGAAACTGTCGAATTTTATAAATTAGAAGCTGGTGTTCAATTACATTTAGTATTAACATTAAGAGGTGGTTTTTGAACCGTTTTTGATTATGTAAGCTTGTTTTTTGTAATATGATATTTATATATTTTTTGTTTTTTTTTTTAAATCTTTTTTTTTTTAAAAAAAAAATTAAATATGTCAACGATCAATAAATTGTGAATTTTATCTGTGTTTTTTTATTTAAAAAAAAAAAAATGTCTTCTAAAGAAAAAAAGGCTCAAGTTACAGCAGAAGATATACTTCTACAAGCATATCAACCCAATAAAGTATCTAATGTTCAACCTACACATACAACAAGTAAATTGACCCCTCAAGATTTGGAAGAATTACATCAATTACAAAGATCTACTCGTCAATCCTATGAAGATGCCCTTCGTCGTAATAAATCGGATCTTCCACAATGGATAAGATATGCAGAATATGAACTGACACAGAATGAAACTTCAAGAGCACGTTCCATTTTTGAAAGAGCAATAGAGATTAATCCTCATTATGTTCCTTTATGGATTCGTTATATTGATTCTGAATTAAAATTACGTAATATTAACCATGCTAGAAACCTTCTTATTAGAGCTACGGAAATTTTACCACGTGTTGATAAACTTTGGTTTAAATATGTTCAAACTGAAGAATATTTACAAAATTTTAAACAAGTACGTATTATATTTGAAAGATGGATTAGTTGGGAACCTGATTCAAATGTTTGGGATTCTTATATTGATTTTGAGAAAAGATACGAAGAATATGATCGTATCAGAGGGATTTTTAGTAAATATGTTGTTGCTAAACCTGAATTATCAACATGGTTGAAATGGATCAAGTTTGAAACGAGATATGGTGACTCTAATACTATAAGACAAGTTTATTCTCTAGGGATAGATCATTTATTTGAAGAGAATGATATCGTGGAATTGATCTCAAGGTTTGTCACTTATGAAGCTGGTTTAAAAGAATTTGAAAGAGCCGAAGCAATTTTAAAGTATGGTGAGTTAAGATTCCCCAATTCTAAAACCATACAAATTTCTTCAATTGAATATCAAAGTAGGTTTGGTGATGTTGATAAATTACAAGATAAAATATCACAGTCAAGAATCATCAAATATGAAGAAGAGTTGAAGAGAAATCCTAGAAATTATGATACATGGTGGGCTTTATTAAGTCTTACAGAGGATGAACCGTTGATCAAACATAATAAAAGATTTATACAATCATATTCTGTTCTTCCAGAATCAAACACCAAAGATTCATGGAGAAGATTCATATATTTACCTATTCGTCATGCCATATATCAAGAACTTCATCAAGATTCAACATCAGAACAAGTTAGAGAAATTTATGACAATATATTGAACCTAATGAAATTAAATAAAGTGCAATTCTCTAAAATTTGGATTGCTTATTCCAAATATGAAATCCGTCAAAATAATTTAGATAAAGCTAGAAAGATTCTTGGTAAAGCTATTGGTATGAATCCAAAGATGAAGATTTTCAAATTTTATATTGATATGGAGATTAAATTAAAGGAATTTGATAGAGTAAGGAAAATTTATAGTAAAGCAATTGAATTTTACCCTGATAATGTTGATTTATGGTGTCAATTTGCTTCATTTGAAGAAGATCTTGGAGATTTTGAACGTTCCAGAGAAATTTATTTTCTTGGATTAGAATATTGTGCTAATGTATTTGATTCATTTGTTGATTTTGAATTTAATCAAAGAAAATATGATAATATTAGAAAACTTTTTGAGGATCAATTGATTAAAAAGGATGATGTAACATTATGGATAAAATATGCCAAAGTTGAACTAACTATTCCAACAGAAGCTCAATTACATCAATTTGAAGAACGATTAGAGGAAGATGAAGATGCTGAATTAGAAATAGAAATCACAGAAGAAGCTAAGAATAGATGTCGTGATATATTTGAAAAGGCATTAATTTTTTATAAATCAAAAAATTTAATTGAACCTAGAGTTGCTATTTATCAAGAATTACAAAATTTTGAATTTCAATATGGAGATTTTAATACTCAAAATAAGATAAATAAAAGAATGCCATCACCAATGAAAAAAATTGAAAATAATAAAGAATCTTGGACATTTGTATTTCCTGATGATGAAAAATTTAAAGGATTTTTAAAAAATGCAAAGAAATGGGCAAAGAAAAAAGAAGAAAAGTAAATTATATCAGTTTTTTTTTTGTTTTTTAATAAATTAAGTTAACATTTCGTCCCAAAAAGTAGATATATATATAAATGAATATTTAATAATTTGATAGAACCCCCCGCCCTCCTAAATATATAAATATTGTTCATGTTTTGTTCAACAACCTACCATACTAGTCAAATATTTGGAAATATATTCAAATGAAATTAAAGTAATCCCACTTGAAGGAATAGTTCTCATCAAATTAGTGGCAAATCCTTTATAAAACCCACGTATTCCATAATTATTGTAAATATAACGAGTAATTTCCATCAATGATTGATCCTTTTTCAATTGCATTCTTGTTCTTAGAATTTCATGTGGATAAGTTAAAGAAGAGGCAAAGACTTTAGATACTGTGGATGCAACTATTAATTTCCCCAATTTATTTTGTTGATCATTATTAATATGTAAAAAAGTTTTCAATTTTTCATAAACTGGGAAATGAATTGCAACATGTAATAATCCAAACAAAGAAGGTGTTAAACCAGAATAAAATACCATTAATCCTTCTTGACGATACATTTTAACAAAGGCATCCAAAGTCGACTTGTACCTTACATCAGTATCTGTTTGTAACATAAGTCGAGTCTTAATAACCCAAATAGGGTTTGTTAAAGTAGTAGACACTGACCCAGCAGTGAATGCACTCATTGAATGATTAATAAAATCATTAGAAATTCCTAAAAAATTTTTATTAAAATCTGGAAATATCAATTTTGCCTTTTCATAAACTGAAAAATAAATCATCCAAGTTGGAAAATATCCAAATATTATAGGAATTAATCCTTTATAAAGTCCTTTAATACCTTCATTTTGATGAATTATATTCAATGTTCCAAATACACCACGATATAGTGACTCTGAGTTCTGGGCTTGTAATCTGGTCTTAGCAACATCTAATGGACATACTACTACACCTGCTAAAAATCCAGAAAATGCACCACTGAAAGCTACTATTTGTGCCTTATTCATTGTATATTTCGACATTCGTATGTCATCTTGTTGTATGGTTGGATCTTTTAAACTGTCTTTGTTTTGCTGCTGTAATGGTGTTATTGTTGTTGACATTACTTGTCAACATATAAAAAAAAAAACAAACAAAATGTTAAATAGGCAAAAAAAAAAAAAGAGGACTAAGTTGGTTTTTTTTCTTTTTAAAGAAGAAAAAAAAGAACAAAAAAATAAATAAAAAAACAGAAACTGTAGATTTCTTTTAAGAATTTTAGAAAGGTTAATTTATAAGCAAAATCTTATTCCTAAAAAATAAAATAAAAGATAAAAGATAAAAGATAAAAGATTTGGATCATAGTGTTTTTTTTTTAATATGAATTTTATAAAACTTGGTTTTTTTGGATTTTTTTTTTAACATGGGGTTTACGTGTGCGCGCGCACAACAACCAAAAAAAAAAATTACGGAGTTTAAATAAATTTTTTTTATAAGAAAAAAAAAAAAAAAAAAAT
>JADIOT010002495.1:0-37814 GCA_018343995.1 Waltiozyma sp. UFMG-CM-Y6624
TGATATGTTTTTAAGTCCAGTCAAACTTTGTACTCAGTTCAAGAACGTAAACAATTTAGTCATTGACAAGGAAAAATGGGCTTCCAGAATCCACACCGATGGACTGGATAATTTCACCAGAAAGGAGCATGAGTTGTTCTGTGAGTCCTTCTTGCAGTATCCCAAGAGGTTCGGTAAGATATCTGCTCTTATGGGTGGTCTAAGAACGACAGAGGAGTGTGTTCTTCACTATTACAGAACGAAGAAGACTCTCACGGATTACAAGCAAATGTTGCAAATGAAGAAGAAGAGAACAAGAAAGGTGCCTTTTAAGGTGAAACGAGGAGTAAAGAACAAAACTCCGAATACTTCCACACCAAATACACCTACATTTTCTGGCACAATCATTGACAGTGAAACAGAAAAGGATTTCAACATTGATAATTTCATTCCCCAAGAAGCTATGCTTTCCGAAGATGTCTACACCGATACAGGGCGCCGCAAAAGAGCAGCGGCACCTGTCTTTGATTCTCAAGAAAAGCTATCCTCCTTAGACCGGAAAACATCCTTGGCCATAATTGAAAGAGACCAACAGAGTTCTGAACCAGAACAGAAACAGTATCAAAAACAACAAGCTAAGAAAAAGCCTAAGATTCAAAAACCGAAAACTAGCAATCCTGACTCGAAGACCAATAGTTACACATTGGATAGCAATGATACCCAGATCAGTAATTCTACTTCTGTTTCGACCGATGATGATGCTGGAGGGGCTCATAAGGTTGAAGACGACGCTGCCAAAAGTCATATTTCAAGTTATTGGAGTGTCAAAGACTCACACCTATTTGTGAAGTTACTATCAGAATATGGTACTGATTGGAATTTGTTAGCCGAGAAACTCAAAACGAAGAGTCCAATAATGGTCCGTAATTATTACCAAAGAAATACCGAAACACTGAAGCTTCAGCAGGTTGCTTCGAATGCTGCTAATGTTCTTTCACGTGGTCTTGTTGATCATACAACTACAGGCAACATGTTGCTTCCAAGTGCAGGTCAACCAGAAACTCCCCCATTAGGCGTGTTCACAGCTCATAGCACAATTCCAAGCAACGTACAATTCACAGACAAATCACAAGTTCATAAAAATCTTTTGCCGGACAATCTTTCTCAGCCTTCTATCTTTGTGAATGAGCGATCAAGATTTCTTGATAGCGATCACAAGCCTTCAGTGCTTCTGTTAGATCAGCATTCCACGAACATTGTGTCAAAGGAGCCACCCAAGAATGAAGCAGCTGTTTCTAGAAGGAAGCAAAATCCTTTTTCCATCACCAACCTGTTGAATCCATCCGATGAGCACAGTAGCAGTCCAACTCTAAGCCCGTCACCATTTGATAGCAATTATGAGCAACCCAGGATTGAAATGGGGCCGTTTTTGAATCCTTCTGGCGCGGTCCCTCCAAAATTGGCTCCCATGACCGAAGTCAAGATTATTGCAAATCAGGACGGTCCTTGTACCCAAAGATCATCACTGGACTTGTTACTGAGCAGTAACGGTACGGGTTCCAGCTCGCTTCCAACGACGAGACTTCCTTCTCTGGTGAGAACGAATCCAATGAGTATCAGTAATGCGCTTGGGGAAGCCACTGACCTGTACTGTCGAAATGTGGAGATGAAGACAACAGCTGATGTTCCTTTGGAAACATCAAACATTGTTCACACTTTCAAGAGCACTACTGACTTGAAGAGACCTGAAAGCGACAAGTTTGGCTGTCCTTGATTTATAATTTTATCTGTTTGCAGTGATAGTAGCACGACTCTATTTATGATCCTGTATTATTAATCTATATCAAAACAACTTCTCCACTTGAAACGTAGTCCTTAACAATACTATACTTCAAAACGAATATCCCATTTTTCTCTAAAGTGACCAATTCATCACCATCTTCTCCCGAGAAACGTATTGGCTCTTCAATATCACCAATGACTCTAACAAAAACAGGCTTGTCCCAGTCTGGCTCATCAACCATAGTTGGCCCTCCACCCGTCTCGTCCAATTTTTGCAAGGGTTCATCAAAGTTTTTAAGAAAAAGATTGTTGTACAACTTTGTAAGCGATTCCAAGTGCGAGTGCATGTAGCCAACCTCCTCCTCTGACAACTTCATGATGGCCTCTACATTGCTCATAATGAACATTGTGTACCTGTCTATCTTGGTTAAACGAGTTCGAAGGTATGACCGTATGAGGAAGCTGACTCGTTCAATCTCAGACTCAATGATCATTAATGTGACCTTGATATCGTTGTCGTCGCTCTCCTGGATCTCCATAGAGTTTAACTCCACGAATTCAACTTGGGTCTTGAGTCTACTCAGTATTTTATCAAGAAGCTCACTCTCGTATACTAGGATATCTGGCGACATCCTTTCGTTGATCCAAGCTTGTTGAAGTTTTAAAAGATCCTCACGTCTGTCTGTGCCATTGTCGGATCTTTCAGTATGGTGAGTGGCATCGAAATCTTGAAGAAGATCTGAGAAGTCCATGGCAGCTGTTTATATGTGTTATTCTTAGGTAAGACGGTAAATCAACTAAATAGAAGTACCTGAAGACGCTAAATATTTTCTGTGTGTGTGTGTGTGTGTGTGTGTTTTAGTTAAGGCGTATTTAGACTGGTTGAATAATTGGGGTTGGCATTTTATGAATTGTTGGACGCGCGCGCGCCTAACTAATATATTATTGTCGAAACTATCACGTATACAAACACTGAGGTCTCTGTCTCTTCTTTAAATTGGAAAGGACTTCAAAACCGAAATCAGACCAAAAAAAATCATAGATGGAGTCCAGGAGATTGGAAATTGAATCAAAAAGACAGAGATTGGAAGAACTTCGTAAACAGAGAGAGAAGAGACTTGGTCAAATTCAAAGCACTACTCCAAGCTCACATTCTGTTCCTACACAAGTAACTATTTCAGATACACCCAACGCCACGGAGAACTTAACTGATCAGAATGAGCTAGTGAAAGCTTTAGAAACACTTTCTACTCGACGTATCAAGTCCATATCAACTCAAACGGATTCTACTATAGTGGCTCCACTTGCCCTTACACTGAATAAAGGGATACAGACAGACGCCTCTTACTTGGAGCAACATAAGGAACTATTCATAGACCAACTGAAAATAATTGAATCAGAAATAGATAGCCATAATAAACTGAGTTTTGAGCCAATCAATGAAAAGAGTACCCAATTATATCCAACTATTGATGAGACGAAATTGTCGAGTTTCCTAGCAAACTCATTTAAGATAATCAATAGGGCGATACAAGAAGACAAAGATATCTTGAGAAACTATAGTCAAAATGGAAAAGCAAGAACATTTGAAGAGAGCAAAAATAACGAATATCAGTTGAAATATCAAAAGTTAGACGTGATTGATCCTACTTCTAACCTGGGCGTTTTCTCAATCGCATTTTCCCCCTTCAATAAAGATATCATGGCATTCTCAACAGGCAATATAATTCATATCTACAACTTGCATTTCCAGAAGATGGAGTCTCAGCTAAAGTCAACAAGTAACGTTATCAGTGTCAAATTCTCTATAAAGGACCCCGACCTAGTAATTGGAGCTTGTTTCAACGGTAAGATCAAGATATGGAACCTAACGGAGAACAGAGAAACTGCACAGATAGAAAGCACAATATCAAAACAATCACATTCATATCCAGTGTTAGATCTAGTTCAGTTCATTGAGAATAATAGGGAGCTCTTAATTTCAAGCTCATCAGATGGTAAAGTCTGTTTCTGGGATTCAACAATTTTAGGCAGCAAAACATTATCTGAATCATTCACACTCAAATCATTCAAGGAAAACATCCAATTATCTTTCTATGACGAGATCTCTCCCTCAGCTTTAGTCCGTCTTGGAAAACCCCACATGAATGACATATTAGTTGGGACAGAAGACGGTAACCTATACCAATTTCCATCACACCGTTCGATGATCAAAACAATAGAGAATACACTCAGTATTGGTACTATCTGGAAATGCCATGAGGCTTCAATTACAGCTCTATGCACTCCACTATGTCTGGAACTATCCAATATTGTCGCCACTGCTTCTTTGGATTGGAAATGTATTTGCTGGAATATCACAACACGGGAAAAGATCTTAGAGATTTATAGAGACTTTCCAATTATGGACATCGCTTTCCGCCCCAAGAATCCAATTCATCTCGCTTTGATCTATCATGATGTTTTGGAAATTGTGGATTTGAGTAATAATTTAACTGTGCTTTTAATCTCAGGCAAAGGACCAATGTTGAACAGGTTAAGTTGGTTCGACGACAGTACTGTGGCTTTGGGGGATGTTAAAGGTAAGATAACTCTATGGGATCTTTCCTTCTTAGATAAAAGCGAAGATCATGATATGGCTAATTTCAAAAGGAAACATAACTTGTAGATTTAGAACAAGAAGTCGGTCTTTATAGATTTGTAATGTTTTAACTTCCCCATATTATTTACAAGAGAGTATACCTTTCATCATGTATGCCGTACTCCACCAGGCACATTATATTTTGACCTTTGTAGAATGGCAGATCCAACAGTCAAAATAAACAAATGAAGAAGTTATATTCAAGTTTAATTCTTTCCTCAATAATCCAATTTAAGCGATATCAATTCAATAACCAATTTCATACAGAAAATTACCATGAGTCTATCACTATATATAATTAAAGTGGTCTTTCTAGCAGCGGCATCACTTTCAACGGTGGGATTAGGTCTATTATACACATATCAAGGGAAACTAATATATCCTTCTGAAATGGGGAATGCCAGAGCCTGTACGGACAAACCATCTAAATACCAGCTTCCATTTGAAGAACTATATCTTGAAACAACTGACGGAGAAAAGTTACACTCGTATCTATTGTTACAGGACCCAATGGCATCAAATTACTCGAACAAAACCGTGATCGTCCTTTGCCCGAACGCTGGTAACATTGGACATTCCTTACCAATAGTTGAACTTTTCTTTAGAAACTTTGGCTGTAATGTCTTTATTTATAGCTATCGTGGTTATGGATTAAGTACTGGGAGTTCCACAGAGAATGGGCTGAAGACTGATGCAGATACCGTTCTGAAGTTCCTATCTCAACACAAGCAAATCTCTCAGAGTTCAGTTATCTTGTACGGTAGATCACTTGGAGGTGCAGTTAGTATCTACATTGGCTCAATGAACTACAGTATGGTGAGAGGTATCATTCTAGAGAATACTTTTCTAAACTTGAGAAAATGTATTCCACATATTTTTCCTCTTTTATCCAAATTTACCAATCTATGCCGTGACTTATGGGATTCTGAAAATGATATTCTTAAAACAAACAAAGACGTGAAATTTCTTTTCCTATCTGCAACACAAGACGAAGTTGTGCCTCCGGAACATATGATTGAACTATTCAGATTATGCCAATCACATCAAAAGAAGATTTTTAAATTCAAGGGTTCAAGACATAACGATACAGTGACCTTTGCTGGGTATTGGGACTTGGTATCCGATTTTATCAAGTCTGTTTGACTAGTAAAGAACTTGTAGGTTAGAAATAGATTGAATTTATACCTTTATAAATTATAAAAAGATATATTATAAATCATAAATATTCATTTAATTCATATTTTTTTTCTTTCATTCAAGGACAACCTCCAGGACATTCCACCATTCTTTCATTAAGCACCCAATTCTCAAAGCATTGGAAGTGACCAATATGTCCACACTTCAACCTTGATATGTTCAATTTCTTGACTGGCTCTTCACAATAAACGCATCTCATTATATTTAGACAATTCTCACAATACCAAGAGCCAAACTGGATAGATGTGTCCATTAAATACTTCTGCTTTGTGACCTCGTTTATTATCAACTTATCACATTTTGTACAGAAGATCTTGACGTTGTTTGAGAAGTTACCAAACACCTCTGTTAGCTTGGAAAGATATAGAAACTTAATAAAGACCTTCCAGATCTTCAGTCTTTGTAGAAACTGCAGGTAATTGAACAGAACCTCGTCTCTTTGAATATCAGGAAAGAGATCAAACTTGTCATTGAACAATAAAAGCAATGTGCTGGACATAATCAAGTCACCTTGGTCGATATAGAAATCAATACACGTTTTGATAAGTCTCTTTGCTTCGAAAGGAGGTAACGTCTCCACCGTATTTCGCGTGTCTTCGTTAACAGAAATGATTGAGCCTGAGCGCATCGTGTTTTCACCGGAAGCTGCCGTTAATTGTTGTGTTAGATATGAAGTTTGTGCTGGATTGTAAGACGAAGGCACACTATCTTTGAAAAGGTTTGAATTGATCGGCGTGTTCGTCGATCTGGTATCTAATTTGTTATCAACGATAGGGCCATAATTACTTGTAGAGAGCGATGAGATCACAGACAGCGCAGGAGAGTCTGTTTTGAAATTCTGAGGAAGCGAAGCAAGTAACGAGGTGATTGATTTTCTAGGAGTTCTTCTACTGAAAGGAATTGGATCAGAATGATCCAAAGGCATGGCAGTTGATTCTGAAAAGTTATTGTCATCCTTTTCAACGGCATTTATAGAGCCTGTTTCAGAGGGCTTCTCTTCCTCGTCCCCCAGTGATCCATTTTTCAGATTTGTTGAGTCTTGAAGTGTAATATCACACCATTTCAATGAGGCTACCGGGTTAACTGGAGCTTTGTCATCATCACGAACTTCTTCATGGATAGCCTGGTCTTTAAATCTACCGAAATGAGCACCAAAGCTTTGTCTTATATTGGGCGAGTCGGTACCATAATGATCAGAACTGGTGGTAGATGCACCTCTGTTTCTGAGTAGCGCGGGATCTGTTGATGTATCTGAAAACGTTGGAGACTTCCCATAGTTTGTTGAGTTTGAAGTACTGTAATGGTACTTATCACTGCCAAAATCGTCGCCGTCTTCATCTTCAATGATCCCTACTTGATTGAATACTCCATTTTCCTGAATCATAGCCGTTGTAATGGTACCTGTCACAGAACCTGGTCTTTCAAAAACACTCTGTTTGGATTCCCAAATCAAGGACTCTTTGATAACTTTCCACGTTCTCGAATCTCTAGGAAGATCGCATTTCAAGGCAACGGCACTGTTTATATCACAAATCTCCAAGAGATCATTTTCTCTTGGATCAAATTCATAGCTTTCGCAGAGATTTCTTAGCGTTTCTTCAGACTTCATTATAGGCAATGCCACTGGAATCAAGAAATGACAGGAACTATTACTACTACTGTTGACGGCGTTGGTATTGGAGAAATGTGACTGGTCCCTAGCCATAGATGGCCTCAAAGAACTGGAGTTACGTGATAATTGTGGTCGATTCGAACTAAATGAGGAACTTGAGACGCTCTCCGGTAGCATATGGCTTGAAGATGGGGAAGTGGACAGGTGATGCCCTGAATGATTGGACTGGTGAAAGAAGTTCGATGATTGGACATCCAGATCCTGTTCTTCTTCCATATGAATGCTCTTTGGTTGTTCGAGAAACACAAATTCATTTCTGATATTCCAAGTTGTTCCAGTGATGTTCAAATTATCCACAAATCTCTCATGAAATTTTAAGTCGTTCTTGACAATCGTTTTGTCCTTGGATGCTGTGAAAAGGTATCTATCCGAATCCCACATCAGAGCTGTGATTGGTCCTTCGTGGCTCTCAATGCTGTAAAGCGGAACATATTTCCGCTTTGCTGAGTACACATGTACGATTGGTTCAGAATTTAGATAACTCAGGGCAATCTCCGAGTTTATAATGTTGTGAATTGAATTCACGCTAGGTCTAAAACAGATATTGGCAATTGGAGAACTAGCATAAATCACGTGTTCTGGGTATTGTCGCATATCGCCTGCAGAGCTCATATTCCAGATCTGTAACTGCTTGTCTCGCCCGCCTGTAGCGACGTAATCTAAGTCACTGTTCCAATCCAACGTGAGCCCAGGTCCAGTATGAGCATTGAACTTCTTGTCGAACTGAGTAGGAACTCTTAGATCCCATCGTTGAAGAATGCCAGAATCAAAGACAGCACAAAATTTATTAGCATTATGGGGAGAGAACTGTAAGCTCCTGACACTGTCTGAATTTCCATGCATTGTCTGTTGCGGTTTAAGGTTTCTTGCTCTTAAGTCCCATAACTTCATAGACCCATCCTGAGAGCCTGATAATAGGAGATGTGCGTTTATCTTGTTGAAGGAGATGACATTGACTGCTCTATTGTGATCTGTTAACTTTACCAGGGCCTTGGATTTGTCAGTTACTTTTGAGTCAGTGTTGAAGATGAAGATGGACCCAGTAGTAGTCGAGGCTGCAACAAACCGACTGTAGTGCTGATGGCCAGATTTGACATCTAGGATGGATCCAAGCTTCTTCTTGTTCTTTGCGTAGAAGCCACTGGTCAATAGATCCTCAGATGTGGGCGAGTCAACCTTGCTAGCACTATTACTATCCAATTGTATCATCTGAAGAGAGTTCTTACCGGCTGATACGATGACATTCTCTGCAGTACCATGTAATTTTGTTATAGCAACAACTTCTGATGAGCCTTTGAACTTCCACTCATCTGTCTTACTACTACTACTATTGTTGCTGAGGCGGTGATGCTGTGACGATAGGGTTGGATAGGATGAGCTGTAAGGTGGTGACTTGGTGAATGCTGGGGTTCTGTTTGGTGAGATGGAAGGTTTGGCTCCATAGATGTTGAACGCGAGCCTTGCGAACGCGCTTCTGTTTGTACTATTGGACTGCTGGTCGTACTTAGGATCATAAGACATTAATACACAAAGTTATATGGAGATAATTGATTGTGTAGCAGTTTATCATTAATACTAAATTGTATGTATGAGCCTGTGGTAATGCTGCTATAACTTATCCCTTTTTGAACCACCAATACCGCGGAAATCACGTGACCTTAATGTTGGTCAAAGAAAAAACTTGACACCTGGAATCACTTTACCTTCATTTCTTTTGAAACTGATAACTTCTAGCAGTCACAAGCGTTGAAACATGTTGATTGGGATCTCTGGATCATTAGGAGCTGGTAAGACAGAAGTTGCCCGATACTTGACTTTCCAAAGCTTTAAGTTCATTAGCTTCACCAAAACTTCGGCAGATCTGGCCACTACCAACTCATCCAATGAACTAAAGATCGACATTAACTTTCAATCCATCCAAAGTCTTATAGACTATGTGACTGTCAACTGGTGTGAAAATTTTGTTCTCACAGATATCAATTCTCTTTCAGACCTCTCCGATCTAGAAAAGAGGCCTTTCTTTTTACACATCTCAATTGATGCGCCTTTGAATATCAGATATCAAAGATACAAACAGAACAAACCAGACAGCGAGATTTCTCTAGACTTCCTTAGATTTATTGAATTATCAGAACATCAAGACTATGAAGAGGGTCTTATTGAAATCAGATCTCAGGCAAAGATCAAAATCTTGAACAAATCAACCAAAGTCAATGATCTATATAAACAACTCCACAACCTGAACCTAATGGATCTATCCCGCCTTAGACCAACATGGGACGCTTACTTTATGAGACTAGCAGATTTAGCAGCTCTAAGATCTAACTGTATGAAAAGAAGAGTCGGTTGTGTGATAGCAAGAGACAATCGTGTCATTGCCACTGGTTATAACGGTACCCCGCGTCATTTGACAAATTGTAACGAAGGCGGTTGTTCTCGTTGTAATAGTGGTAATGGCTCTGGTTCTGCTCTATCTACGTGTCTTTGTCTTCATGCAGAGGAAAACGCACTTTTGGAGAGTGGCAGGGATAGAATTGGTGCAAATTCAATATTGTATTGTAATACATGCCCTTGCTTGACCTGTTCCATTAAGATTGTTCAATCTGGTATTAAAGAAGTGGTTTACAGTCAGAGTTACAGTATGGATGAGTTGAGTTTTAAGGTTTTTAGCGCGGCCAGCGTCTTATTAAGACAGTATATTCCTCCAATGGACGACCTCGTTGTGTAAAAAGATGAAAAGCATGAAACTTGTATATATATATATATATATAAATTAGATAGACTTAGCCCTTCATAACCCTCCAGAGCTTTATCTTCAAGTTCTCTATATACTCAGAGTTGAGGTAGTAGATATCATCTTCACTTAACATCTTATCGTAATAAGCAAAGACTAGTTTCATATTCCACAAGTCATCCACTGTTTTAATATTCCTCACAAGCTCATTGATCTCGATTTGCTTGTCAATAATGTTGGAATGCAAAGAGTCTACAGCGAATTCTTTGCCAGATGTTTCGTTCCCTGTTCCAGCATTAAGTGATCCTTGTAACTCATCTTCAATGAAACCTTTGAAGATATTTAGTTTGAGCAAAGCGGATCCTTCTGGGTCAGAGTCATTGAAAGAGTTGTTGACTTTATCCAACATTAACTCGATCGCCTTCTGAATTGGCTTCTGTTCACCCTTTTTATAAACATAGACATTCAATCCATTTTTGACCAAGTTTTCCAAATTAGTAATCTTTGACTTAAAGTATTCATTGGATTCGAATAATTTTATCTCTTTGATCGAGGTCAAATCAGGCAATAAACTTGGACAAGTGACGTTCTTGGTTTCTCCGTTCTTCAAAACCAAATTGACCATAGTTGTTAGTGGTTTCTTTGTGGTAACATCTCTTATAACAAGGCATCTTGGTTGAACAGCTAAACACCAAAAATGTCTCAATGCTTGTAAATGTACATCTGATTGGTGGGAGCTGATTGAAGTTCTTGGAAAAATTGGATAAATAGACGTTATCAATGCTGCAACGGCAAAGTTTGAGTCTTTCATAATGGCAAATTGTCCACCTGCTAAGAATAAGAATCCCAAAGCCATGTTAATGCCCATAAACTCACCATATAACATGGTATTTGTTTCATTTTTATCCTCAAAATTCCCGTGAAGAGCTCTGAGTCTTTTAAACGTTTCCAAATCCCCAGTGGAGGCCATAATCAAAGACAAACAAATTCCCAAGATGACTCTGACACTTGAGAGTGAGTGGTGAAGAACCCTGGAGTCGAAATTATCATCTGAGTGGTAAACAGTCATCAGCGAATCCACCTTATCATAGAAACTTAAAACTGTGTCTCTTGCCTTTAAATCACCGGTGGAACTGAACTTAAGAGCAATTGAAAGACAAATACCAGCAACAATATTGTGAAAATTAATATTTATGATTCTATCTTTGTTCGAAAGATTTTCTGGAATCTGAGACTCCACCCATTCCAAAGAATTTTCAATAGAATCCCACATAATAACATTCTTAGCAAGTACTCGCAACAAAAGAACATCTGGTCTAAAGTAATCCAATAACTGATCTGTTCCTGGGAGTTGGATTTTCTTTGCAGTTGATTCATCATTGGTCTTCATGTAGATGAACATTAAAGCCATCAAAGCGGCGTTCATGGACTTATCGAAACTTTCGTTGGTTTGAACATCCTTCATTGTAGCAGCAATAGCTAGAAGTTTATCAACAACATGTGTGTCATTCATGCCTTTCAAGTCATCACCTTTACCCAAGTTTATATACCCTAAACTGACCCCAGCACTGACTCTGTAGCTTTCATCTGCCACCTGCTTCTCTTCCACACAGATAGTTCCATTAACCTGTGATAATAGAATCTCACTCATACGACGGTGTTGTGTCTCGAGATACAATAAACCGATACCTATCAATCCAGCAGTTTGAACTTGTGGCGAAACAATCAAATCAGAAGCACCATGAGGCAATAGAGCCACTATATGCACAGAAAGAACCTTTGTTAGTTTGACATCCATAGTTCCTCTCAAACTAGCACTCATACCAAGAAGCAAACCAATTGAAGTGAAAACGTGTTTTGGACCAAGGTAGTTGTATATATTCCACTCTTCCAAGTTCTTCATGTGTCCATTGAGACCTAGACCCAATATGAATCCGCCATGCTGAGGACTCAATTGTGCTGGTCTGTTGAATACTATCCAACTTCCAGAAATGCCTTTAAAGTCTCGCGAGATGGTCAATGCAGCAGCAGCACCGTTATGGAATTCACCCCAGTTCAAGGTGTTCTCATGTATCGACTCCTTTTCAAAAGAAACACCTATATTTTCAGGTTGAATTTGAATTGAGAAGTTAAGTTTGGGAATTGGGAATTTCTCTGTCACAAGAGGTTCTTTGCTGGAATACAACATAATTGATCTTCCTAATGGGATAGTAAGCGTTCTCAATGAAACCAGAGCGGCAAGTTGTCGTCTTTTAAGTAAAGAGTCCGCTTCTGTCAATTCACTGATAGAGTTTGAGAACACTATCTGAGTCTTGAAGGTCTGTAACATCTTCGATATCTCATAGAATCTCCTATCCTCGTTAAAAATTAACTTGGTAAGTTGAAAACGGTCGTACTCTAAAGGCGCAATAGGTTCTTGAAATTCATTGATGGAGCTTACAACTTGATGGATATCCTTCGACTGACCGTATTGATTAGAGCTTAAAAAAGCTCCTGTAGATCTTCCTTCAATGCCATTTCTTCTCTTCTCTTTAACAAACTCCGCCAAGTCCTTTCTACCAATAAGCTGATATAACTTGGAATCCAACAAAGATTCCACAGACTCAATCTTCTGTTGACAAAACACGATTGATTCTTTGAGTGGAATAAATATTCCAACTGGATATGTTTCTAAATCACTCAAGGTGATGTTAAACTCCACCATCATATTTGTAACATCAACAGGACTAAAATCCGGGGAAATGATCGCCTCAAATAGCCTCAAAACGTAAAAGGATCTTGGTGTGATCTTCTCGTCAATAAATTCAGATTCTTGAACTAGTTGGGAAAAGGTAAGGTAAGGTATGATCTCTTGCTCAAACAAGGAATTCAAAGATTTAAAAATGTCTGGTGGTTTCTGCAAGAGTTGAGGGACAGGAAATTTTAGAAGATCATTGAATTTGACATGGTTATCATTGGTCGAGTAATATGAAACCCAACTATCATTCCAACCAATCCAAACTATCAACTGTTGAATCAACACTCTGATATCATTCATACATTTCTTGTTAAGCACGTTCAACTTCATATCTTCAAAAATTAAATGTAAAGCTAGAACTATATTTGGAGAAAGCTGATATAATGAGAATTGGTCCTCTCTTAGTTTCTGTTGAATTGGCCCAATTTTTCTCAGGACCTGTAAAATAATGTTTGAGTCATCTAAGTGCTTCTCTTCTACGGGATTTGGAAGTATTAGAGCAACAATGGTTAGCAAAAACGATTCCCAGTCCTTCTTTAAGATGATATAAGAGTAGATCCATATAATTTTGATGTAGTTAAATGAATATGAGTTTGTAAGGTATTTCAAAGATTCAATCAAGGAAGAAACTATACTTGACGATGGCTTCAAATTCAATTGTAGCGTCGCCACCTCATCATCAAAGTTTCTGAAAACAACATAAGAATTATAGGTGGAGAAAATCTCTTTAATCTGGGTGTATGATTGAAGAACAGTTAATTCGATTGAAAGAAATGGGTTGTAAATAGTCAAATCACATGAGTTCTTCTCGACCAAAATAATGAACCCTGGTAGATCTTCAAGAATAGCGAGGTCTTGGTAATTATGTGATAAGTCAATAGATTTAAGAAGTTTTGGAGAAAATGATATATTGGTGCAATCAAAGATGAAGACCTTCACAAAGCCTTTGGCTCGTATAATAATACCTTCACGAGAATCTCCAAAAGGCAAAGACAAAACTTTATAATCTTGAAGGTGACCACAAGGAGCTGTAAAGATTCTATCTAAAATGTAGTCTTTTCTTAACACTGTCGGATCAAATGAGGAACTTGAAGAGTTTAAATTTGATGCAGATTCTGATATCTTAGCATTGTTATTGATATTATTGTTATTTTTATTGCTATTGAAGGGATCATAAGAAGCCATTCGATCAATAGACAAAGTTTCGGAAAAACTGGCTCTACTCTTGTCCACCTTTATCAAACTCTCGCCATTAACAGCCATTCTATCCTCTTGATTGATAAATTCAATTGTTGCAGCAGCTTTTCTTGAAGCTTTTCTCCTCTTTAATGGTTCTTTTTGATTATGCAAATGATCTTTGATTGGTTTGTCCTCATTCTGTCTGTTTACAAAACGCGTATGGTAAAAGCTTAGCTCCTTCTCAACATGATTGTAAGTCAAAGATATCTTGGAAGTCTTGCAGCCTGGGAAATAAATCAGTTTCTCATCTGAAGATATATTTGAAGTTGCTGAAGAAACAACTGTACCAAATTCTGCCATTGGTTCAAGGATAGTGAAGAAAAAAATATTGGTAGACCTAGTTTCATCCCTTTGTAAAATCATACCATTCAAACAGGGTAGGCCAGCTAATACTTTAAAGGGGAAAGAAATCATGTAAGATTTCCCATTCTCATAGTAAAAGTTAGCAGCATCTGCCAATAACACCACCAATGCCCTTTTGTTTGTATCATTCTTGAAGTTAGTGAAGAACGAATTTAGAATCTTTGAAGAGTATACCAACTTTCTGCAAAGGATATCACCCTTAAACCAATAAAGAACTTTTTCAGAGATAATGAGAGAGTCGCCTGAGTCTGGAGTGACAATTTTAACTTCCTCAACTCCATGGGTTTGGAAAGGTTCACTCAAAGCAGCGGATAGTTTCAGATCTTTCAGAACCCACCTCTTGGTGGCTGGTTTTTCCCCTTCCATTTTTCATAGATTTTATTACTGATCTTTTGTAGTAAAAGAAATCGATGATTCTTTCGTGATTGAAAGAATTAATATCTTGCCTTGAGTGCCTGTAATTAACCGCCATGATAAATAATACGCATTATTTTTTTTCCAAATTGTTGTAATTATAATAATAAAAACAATAATATTTAGATCTATCAGAATGAGTAGAGTGTCTGTCAGAAATACTCGGCAGATTATTAAAGGTATTTACTTAGTCAAGTGTTTATGAGTACATGCCCAAGTTCCAAACATCTTTAAGACTAACAGCAATATTTATTTAACCACATGAATCAAGACGATCCTAGCCTTCTAAAAAAAAAAAATCTGTTTAATTTTAAATAACTTTTAATTAAGGAGCTGCTTCTCCAGATAATTCTACATTTTATTAATAACATCGTCAAAATATGGCATACTTTCACTGGCACCAATATTCTGAATAGTAATACCCGAGGCAGTTGTAGCAAACTTTAAAGAATTTATCGGATCATATTGAGGACAATACTTTTTTGATTGCAGAGTGCTTCCAATCGATGTCAACAATCCACCCAAAAAAGTGTCACCGGCCCCTGTTGTATCGATTATATTTGAAACCTTTTCAGGTGGAATAATACCAACTGAAATCCCTTGACCACAACTGTATACCGAACCGTACGAACCCAACGTTATAACAACAAGATTTAAACTAGAAGAACGGATTTTGTGATTGAGAACAATTGCGAGCTTAAGGAACCAGTCTGTATCTATAGCGTCTGATTGATTGGGAATCGTATCCGCAGGATCTAGGTTCAAAGATTTCAAAAGAGAAATAGCTTCACCCTCATTCACAATTAAGACATCAACATTAGACAAGCACTCAGCACTATAATCATAAATTGGTGATGGGTTATAAACGATGATGTGACTTGATCTGTTTTTACCTAACCACTTGATAGTTTCAGGAATGTTTGGAATTTCATTCTGAAGAACGACGAAATGATCGCCCTTTTCATCATCGTTTAACGGGAAAACCTTCTCAAGGTCAACTGATCCAGTATTTTCATTAGCACCTGGAGTTATCATAATTCTATTCTCACCAGTTTCTCTCTCTATCAAGATGACAGCAACACCTGTGTTGATACCCTTCAAAACAGACAAGTTATCTAATTCGATGGGGAATTGTGACAAGTAGTTCAGGACCTCTTTACCAAAACCATCATCACCTACTGATCCGGAAAGTCTTACTTCAACACCAGAAGGAAAGATATTGATACCTTGTTTCGAAGTTGAAAGTTTTGAAATCGAAATACATTGATTTAACCCCTTTCCACCAATATGTGTTTCGAAGTTTTCCGCTTGAATGGTTTCACCACCGTTTGGAACACGGTTTAACATAGTGACGAGATCATAATTTAGTGATCCCAAGACTGTGTAAATAGTTGCCATTTTATACATTTTGATTGACTGTGGCTGGATTGGTTGGACTTTATGGGGAGGTGTTATTGGGTAGCCTTCAACTCTCTCTCCACATTTTTGAAGGTGAAGAAATCACAAATTAAAACGGTCACGTGATCCTGTGCCTAATCTTTATAATCTCTATACACAGTTTAAACTTGAAGCTTTAGAAATTAGAAGCAAACGACCTGTAACATTAACGCTGTATTTTCAGAGGGAAGTTCAAAAATAGACCCAGTACAAAATTTTAATCCCAGGCCCTGGGAATGCACCCCCCAAGGTTTCGAAGGTCTTGCCAGCTTAGCATCAGCATTGAATTTTCCAGATTGGCCAGCAAAAAAAAAGAAAAATCCGAACAACATGCGGAACTTGAAAGCTGCAAGGGGCAACAAATTTGTAAACCAGCCATTTCACTGCTCTTGCATTTGAATATCTGACAACAAACATAAACAGTGTTTGAAGAACTATTGTGCTGGTCAAACCTGCATAGACTTGGATAGTCCTTGTTTACAATTTGAATGTGGTTGATGGTATTGACCCTCTACGTCCCCTTGTTGAAGAAAAACACAATGGTGTAACTGCTGGCCAAACCCTCAAAGACACACATGATAAGGTGAGAGTTAGTTAAATACAACAAGAAATCTTCTTCTTGTTCAAAACTCCAAGATTCCCAAGACTATCTTAAAAGAAACTTATAGCATTCCTCCTTTCTTTCTCCTTTAGGGGAATTTATAATTCTAATCATTTTTGGGCTAATTATCTTTGCTGTAACTGGCATATTTCCTGTCATCACACCTTTAACCACCCTTTATCCTATTTGTCTCTCATTAAGTTGTGCAGACTTCCACTCTTTCAAATTTCCCAGCCTTCCAAGCACACCAGAAACACAGCATGCCTACCCATTCTTTCAAGAGAACAATGAAGTACGATCTTGTAAGTCCCGAGAGACCAATAAAGAGAAACAACAGTCCCACAAGGCTTTCTTCTTCTTTTTCTTCTTGTTCATCAACAGAGTTCAAGACTCCACCACATACACCGAGACGCAAACGAACTCATGATGAAAAGCATTGTCTAATCACAAGTTTTAAGAAATCTCTAGAAACAGAGCCAAATTTAGCATATATTTCACCTGTATCACCTAATCATCTTTCTTCTTTTAGTGATGAAGAGGAGTCAGACAAAAGCGGTTTTTCATGCTTCCCAATCGCACAAAAAGCCCCATATTCTTTTATTCCAGATTCTTCATTCGTTTCATCTGATAGTCTCTCAGAGGAAGTCGAACCAGTGAATTCTCTACATCACCGAATCTTTGATATTCCTGAAATTCTTCATCTGATAATAACAGAGTTAGACAACAGCTACACATCATATCCTTGTGAGCAGCCTCCTGCCAGAAGAAGACCAACCTCATTCAATCATGCATTGCTGATATGTGACAATCAACAGCAAGAAGCTTCCAAACTCTGGCAAGAAACAGTTCTCTCCAAAGAAGATGATGAAGGTATCATTACTGTCTCAAAAAGGGAAAATAACATATTTAACTGTCTCACTGTGAATAAATTATGGTATTCGGTGACCAAAAATATCCTCACTACAAAGCTATTTTTCTCTGAAGAGAGCAAATGGAGACACTTCGTCCAACAGACTTCCAACTTAAGAGACAGAGCCCCAACGCTACAACGATCCAACTCTAACACCAACTTATTCATTCTCCACAAATCAAAGTTTGTCCAGCAAGCAGAACTAGATCATGTTGCTCCACATATATCAGGTCCATCTTTAAATCATTTGGAATTTTACATATGTCCTCAGGTTCTCCCACCATTAAACTTATTCTCTTCTAGTTCTTTGACAAAGTTGATTTTGCCTGGCTCAAAGAATCTTACCGATCCACATTTATTCCAAATCAGCAAGCATTGTCCACAACTATCTTTATTGGACTTACGTCAATGCCCTTTGATCTCAGACAGATCCATCTACTACGTGTGTAAAAATTGCCAGTTATTAACCTCGTTGAACTTATCAAGAATCAGCGGGTCTGATCTAATCACTGATAAATCACTTTATTTCATCACGAAGTATCTCAGAAAGATAGAAACTCTTGGACTAGCTGGTTGCCTCATCACAGATCGTGGTATTATTAAAGTGGCACTATATCGTTCCAACACCCTAAAGAGGTTATCTTTAAACAGTTGTCCCAAGTTGACGAACTCTTCTATCCCATTGTTGCTTTATAAGGGATACCTTTACAATCTTGTCGTCTTGGAACTTAGATTCAATACACTTATCACTGATTTGAAACCATTGGTAGACTATCAACAGAAGAAATGGCGTATTGAAGGCTCTAAGGTCTTGATAGAATGCTGCGAAGTTCTTCAAAGAAGATTTAATTTGGCTTGGGAGAGTTTTGAACAGGAAAAATTGAAGCGTTTAAGACTAGGTTTAATCCAATGGATATCTAACAAAGATGACGGCGATTTAAAGATCTGACGACCACATTAATAATACATAATGCATGATATACATAGAAACGAGCCAGATATTCTGTATATATTACATATAATGACCAAAATTTTCGCCTACTTTCACTGTCCTAAAATCTATATCTATACAAGTATAAATCCCTGACCGGATCATTCATTGGGCTGTGTGTTGCTTCCAGAATCCATAAGGAATCTAGGCAACAATCCAGTGATTCTCCATCTCCATCTAAGTTTCTTCTTTGCTTCCTTCAGCCATTGAATATCAATAGTATTGGTCGTAGATCCTTCATATACTGTGTGGAAAGTGGTATTTTTAACTGACCCAGTTGATTTAAAATCACGAGACGAAAGGCTTCTCGGGTTCAACTGATTCTGAAGTCCTTGAATTAGACTTTGTGAGAAAGAGACCTTATTATAAGCTTTATCATCGAAGTATATTCTGACGTCTTCATTACCTTCAAATGCATCCTCTTCCTCTTCTTCTCCATCACTAATGTTCTGGACATCATAAATATCTATCAATTTGGAAAGCTTTTCATACCTATCAGTACAGCTTGAACAAACAATTTCATTATATTCCTCATCTTGACGAACAGCACCCCTCTTAAGCAAGCTTGATAAATCATATAATGGCTTGTCACAGATAATGCACGATTTTAATTCGTTGTTATAATTATTTGGAATAAATTCGATATTATTGGTGTATTTCTTTGGTTCTGTTAAAGTATCTGGCAGAATTTCGGTAATATTTTTGCGGCCTACCATTGATTTGACTGGTATGAAACAATTCTTTGTTTTATTGGAAGTTAATGTGCCATAACTTGAGCTGTTAGTTTGTTTAAAAGAGGAAGAGCCGCTGGGTGTAGATATGTTGTCAATGTCAATATTTGTCGTTAGAAGTAATGAAGAGACATATGATTTGGGCGTATCATTTGATATGTCCGTTATGCTTGGTGTCTTGAGATTTCCAGAGCAAGCTATTCCAGGCTTATGGAACTGTTCGAGTTGTTTTGTATTCAATACTGTTGTTGCTCTGTTGAGGTAATTAGAGTCCTGGTAATCAATGGAGCCCTTCAAATCCAATACAGATATCTTTCGGTTTCTTCCCAGTGTCTTTGTAGGCTTTATATAATCCTCAATAAGGACAATTGGTTCCGTTATCGACTCATCATCATTATCTTCGGCAAACATGCTATAATCCATCAAAGAAGACCCGTCATAATCACTGGGTGTGTTGTTGATCTCCTTGCAATTGTTATAGGTTTTAGAGGGTGTAAGAAGCCTGTGATTAGAATGATATGGTGACTTCCTAGTCTTCTTTGTATTTGGCGGAGGTGTTTTAGCCGGATGCAAAGGAGCAGGTGGTGCTAAAGGAAATGAAGTGAATCTTGAATCATCAAGTAGTTCCAATCTTGATACTTTTTTCTGGAGAGTCTTTCGTACTACTGTCTCTGAAATGGGCGAAGGCTTCGTTACTTTGTTTTTATGAGCAGAGGAAGAAGTTGAAGAAGCAGATTGGGGTGATTTGATTGGTGTCTTTGTCGGTGTTCTTCTGGTGAGGTATAATGCTGTATTGGTGATATCTTTCATGGTTGAGAGCGGTATATACACCAATTTAATGTATTACTGGACTTGGTCCTTGAAAAAGTAATATAAGTATGAGATGATAATTATCAAGTTTTTGTGTCTAAAACTTGAAATAATGGTACTATATTTTAGCCTTCCTTCAAAATGTTTTTCGTGTGAAATTCAGACTGATTTAAATTTTTTATTAAACTAAGCTTATTAATTTTATATCGCTTAGTGAAACGCAAGGAATGCGATCTGAGTTTTCCGCTTTCGACAAAATATAAACACAACTTTTTGATCTGACGTAAACAAACAAATGCGGGGCGAAGAATCAAGATCTCTTTACATATAATCTTTCTATTTAATTGTTTGTTATATATAAGTATATTAATATGAACGGTAATATATGGCAAGCTCAGTAACTGTATCTAAAACCCAAATTCTCCACATCTGTCAAGTCTTTGAAATTGTAAGTAGCTTCGTACCCTCCTTTCTTTAACAACGCATCTCTTTTGGCATTCTCACTCTTGGAAATCCAGCCAACGATTAAGATCAAAGGTAAACAGGCAATACTTGTACAAAGCAAGATAATGTTTGCTGTTCTAAAACCATGTTTGAGTAATTGCGGGCCTATCAAAGACCCAACGGAGAAGGCAATCATCGTTAAAGCGTTTCTCCAAATCTTTTTGGTATGTCCTGACGTGTTCGAATTGTTCCAAGAGTACAACAATGAGATGATGGAGGTACTTCCCATATTTATATAGATAGCCACTAGTTTGGAGACTCTATTTCTGGAGCCTAAAAGAATGGAATACCCAATCACAGAAAGTAATTGAACGGCTAAGAAAACCAACGTTCTATGTCCAAACCTTGTTGAGATATATGATTGAGAGATGACAACAATCATCATACAGAGACCAACTGGCATTTGTAATAATGTAGATATCTTACTAGTGTACCCAAAAGAAGCGATAATAGTTACGGACCAGGTTCCTAACGCCCCTGTGGAGATCATAGAGATCAAAGTAAGGAAAAACAATGGCCAAGTATGTTTATCGTTGAAGAGCAATTCCTTAATCTGTTTCTTCTTAAATTTCTTATTTTCTAGCCCAGTTTGGTTAGATTTGATATGGTTCAAGACTTCGAGTTTCTCTTCATTGGTCAAAAACTTGGCCTTGGTGGAGTTATCAGGAAGAATGTAAATCGTAAGTAGGCCAAAGAGAAAAGTCACAGCACCCATAAATAGAAACAAAATCTTCCAGTTGGCGAACCCAGTAGAGATATGAAGGAAACCAAATGCCAACAAACCACCAATTATAATAGAAAATCCAGCCATAGAGACCCAGATCCCTGTTCTTTCTAAACTCTCATCCTTGTTCCAATACATTGATGAGATCACAACGAATCCTGGACTCAAAGGAGATTCAAAAATACCAAGTAATGCTCTGACAACCATCAAACTAGCATATGTCTCACATATTGAATGGAATGCAACGACAAGACCCCAGCAAGTGATACAGATCCCTAAGAATTTTCCCATGGGAAAACGTTGAAGACCATATGACATGAATGGTTCAGCGACAATATAAGTAACGTAGAAAATCGTCCCCAAGTTGGCAAACTCGTTTTTGGTGATTTTGGAGCGAATTCCCATGACACCGGCATAGTTCAACAAGTTCTTATCAAGAAATTGAAGGAAGTAAGCACCACACATTATGAACATTATCCTTTTATCAATCTTCCTTTTCAATTCTGGTGAATATGTATGAGAAGCAGTGGTTGATTCTGAGTCTGAGCTTAATAAAAGATCTGCATTTTTGAGGAACTTTATGGCTTCGTCTTGATCATTGTTTAAGGTTGTTGTCTCTGATAGAGACTCTTGGAATTTCTCATGGCTTTCTTCACGATCTGATCTATGGTGGGAACGGCTGCTGACTTTCAAGGAGTTGAGCTCCTCTACGAAGTCATTGGTCTTCTTTTCTTCAAAAATTTGGATCATCACCATATTGAGGTAATATGAGAGAGATTTGAATTGCTAAAGTGATAGTAAATTAAGGATTCTTGAGGAGACCTATCAAGATTTAAATATTTCTTTTAATTTTTTTTTTTTTAGGCTCTAACCCGCCTAAATCCGGGCACGTGATACAGGTGTACGTACCGGATATTGCTCAAACGTCAGTGTTCAACCAATTCCTAATTATTTCCTAAAAATTCAGAAGATATATAGTCTATACATTTTTATGAAATAAGATTTCCCTTCGTACCCATCTATCTGTTTTCAGTGGCAAACTTTTCAACGAATTCTGCAAGTAAAGTGACAGACTTTTCAGTGATAGCATTGTATAAGGAGGCTCTTAATCCACCAACCGAACGATGACCTTTGAGCCCAGTCAACTTTAATTCTTCAGCTTGCTTGAGGAACTTGGCTTCCAATTCTGGAGTATGTAAAGTAAAAACAACATTCATCTTAGATCTGACACCTTTGGCAACTGGTAAGTTATAGAAATCAGCATTCTTGTCCAACACATCGTATAACAGGGTGGACTTTCTGTTGTTACGCTTTTCTTGTTCAGCCAAGGCACCATCTTTGATCAACTTTGAAAGAACCAAGTTCAAGATGTGAACAGTGAAGACTGGGATAGTGTTGTGAAGAGAGTTTTGACTGATGACAGTTGGGTAGTGGAAAGCAATTGGAGTCACTGGAATACCCAATTCTCTTAATTCAGCTTCTGGAAGTTGTTCAATCAAGGTCTTCTTGATGATGTAGATTGTAATACCGGCTAAACCAACGTTCTTTTGAGCACCAGCGAAGATCATACCAAACTTGCTGATATCAATTTCCTTGGAAAGGAGATTGGAGGACATATCAGCAACAATTTCAATGCCTTCGTATTGAGGAACGAATGGGAACTCGACTCCATGGACAGTTTCATTGTCACAGTAGCAGACATAAGCGGTTTCCTCTGGGTTTGGCTTTTTCCATTGGTCGAAAGGTTGGATATCAGTGTAAGAACCAAACACTTCCTTGGAGTCTGTCAAAACTTCATAGTCAATCCCTAACCTTTTAGCTTCAGAGACAGACTTAGCAGACCAGGCTCCGGTGATAGCGTAGGCACCTTTACCCTTCCTACCAGTTCTCTTGGCAAAATTAGCTAATAAGTTGGTAGCGATGGACGAAAACCCAGTGTGACCACCTCCTTGAAGGAAGAAAACTTCATGGGTATCTGGAATATTGTATAATTGCTTGAATTTCAGTTTGGTTTCATCAATCACATTTATGGCTTTCTTATCACGATGGGAGATTTCACCAATACCAAGGTTGGTGCCATGATAGTTGATCAAATCTTGAGCAGCTTGTTGTAAGACTTCGGTTGGTAGGTAAGCTGGACCAGCACCAAAATAATTTGGTTCTTCACGGGTAATAGAGGACATCTTTAGTAGTAATGAAAATGATCTGATGAGTCAAGAAGAACCTTAATATTGTGATATACAATTTGGAAGTAATTACATTGAACCTCATCCGACTTATGTATTCTTTCAGAAATATTAATTAATTCCATATTTTTAAGAAGTCAGAATTTAAATGGTGCGCGGCCGATGCGTCACAATTAATTTTACGACTCATTTTTAATATCACATTACTCCTAAAGTTCCATCCAAAAACAAGAAAAAAATGACAAAATAGTCTAACAATACAGCTGGATTGAAATGCCGATCTACTTCAATCAAAAGAAATATTTCTTTTGGAAGGAAAAGTTTATCCTTTAATCTTGAAATCAAGAAAATACTTTCCAACCACAATAAAAACAGATATCCGAATTATATTATTGTGTATGCTGAAAAAACAAAAAAAGAAAGGTCGTACCCGGATTCGAACCGGGGTTATCCGGATCAAAACCGAAGGTGATAACCACTACACTATACAACCCGAACGTGCAGGTGCATGTTCTCTCAGAATTTATTGAGTTCACGTGGAAAGATAATCAAGAAAAATTGAGACTCTCATTCTGAAAATTTACTCAATCTAAACTCATTAAATTAAAATCTTATGGTCTTTAAAGGATTAATAGAAGATACAGCTGCCTGATGATGTGGTTAAATTTTGGAGTGGAAAGTTTGAAGGATATAATTCATGTTTATCATCAGATAAAGACCTATTACAAATAGATGCTTATAAAAGTTTTTAGATGAATCACCATCCTAAATAGGAGAAACTTAAGATTAAGAAAGATTGATATTTTGAGAATTTCTATCCGAGGTATATCTTAAGAACTAGAGAAATCGGCATTGCATAGACCAATGATTTTGGTGGAATCAATATGAAATAAGAAGGGTTCTAGAAGTATTTTACTTACAAAGGGTGGTTTGATTAAGGAGAAATTTATTAATTGATAATTAATATTTGAAAATATGATAAACTTATATTTTTTTTTTTAATTAAACTAAAATAAAAAATAAAAAAAAAACTTTTACTTATAAATATATTATATAATTTTTCGAAAAAAAAAATTAAACAAAAAAAAAACAGATTAATGAACTTAATAAATATCAAGTTTGAAATCATTTTTAAGTTGTTAAAACTAATACGACTTGAAAATCAATTTCATGAATTAATTTATATATATATATATTTTTATATAAATTAGACATGTATATATTTACAATTTGGAAATTTTATGATTGAATTGATTGATATCAAATATATATTAAAACTAAATTTCAATTGAATACAACCTATACCTTATGATAAATATTAATACGGCGACTAAATTTATGTTTTAATCCATTAAAAAGTACTTACTTAACCGACGTTCCGTATATAGTGTGCACACATGTTTCTTCCAATTCGATAATTAATCCAATTGTTATTCAAATACATTTTACAATACTGACTCAGGAAATGTTATTATAAAGTGTTCACTCTTTATATCAATATATTTATCACTAACAGATAACGAAAAAAAAAAACTAAAACCTTTATTGTACCTATATTTCAAATATATATAGATATATGACCAGCATTCTCCACAATCATTCACAATTCAACATTCCACCTATTAATTTACACAAACAACGCCCTCATTCCCAAGCTTGGATATTTATTCACCAAAGAGTCTTCTAACTCTTCTCAAGACTGAATCCTTTTCAGGGTCATATGGGTGGTCCTTTGAAGGAATCTCCAAAACGGTAGGGAATGTCTTTGAGTAGGAATCAACGGTGGATCTGATCTTTTCAGCAATGAATTGAGAGACCAAGACAATAGCAATATCTTTACGATCTTGGGTGTATTCTTTAAATTTGGCTTCAATATCTTCTTGCTTGGTATTAGCATTGACGACGAAAAAATTCTTGGAGTTTTGTTCGGTGATTTGGCCAATCCCAGCTAATAAAAGACCAGTGATGGTATCCTCGTCACCGATGACAGCGATCAGGGTTCTATTGGCATTATCAGACATTTTGTAGTGATAATGTATTTTAACCTTTGTGAAATTTGATATCTCTGTTATTTAGTTGGGATTTTTTTATGTAGAGATTGGAATTACAAAAAACTGTCAAGGCTAAGAAAAGAAAAAGACCAAGAAAGCAGCAGAAGTGAAAAGTGGATTTTCCACGCTGGAAAATGGCAGATGATATGATTGTTAAAAATTAACCACAAATTTAATATTGAGTTTGATCATCTTTTTTAAAAAAAATAATAGAGAACATATTCAACTAGTATCATCCCCCATCCCCATAATGATTAGAATAACACGTACTTTAGTCGCAAAAGCCCGTCAAATACATACTACTCCAATCATACAGGCGGGCCATTCCAAATGGGCCAACATTAAGCACGATAAGGCTCGTAACGATGCAATCAAGAATAAAGTTGCCAATAAAATGGCCAAAGCCATTGCTGTTGCCGCTAAATTGGGTGGTGCCGATCCGAGTAAGAACATTCGTCTAGCAACTGCCATAGAAGCTGCTAATAAGGCCAACGTGGTCAAGAAAGTTATCGAGAATGCTGTTAGAAGAGGAGCTGGGATAAGTAGTGGGCCAGGTGAAAAGGCGGTCGTTGAAACAGTTGTTTATGAAGGTGTTAGTGTTGGTAATGTCTCTCTTGTGGTCGAAGCCTTGACTGATAACAAAAATCGTACGTTCTCTGCCGTAAGGGCTGCATTCACTAAGTATGGTGGTAATCTACCCTCCCCTACAGGGTTTATGTTTCAGAGAAAGGGGTTCATTGTGGTCGAGAAGGGAGATAAAACGTATGATGAAGTGTTTGAAGAAGTGGTGGACTTGGGAGCTGAAGATTTGGAGGAAATTATCAGTGAAGAAGGTGTTGAGCTATTGGAAATTGTCACTGGGTTTAATGACACTGGCAACGTTGCCAACCAGTTGAAGGAACTGAAGTACACCATCAAAGAGGTTGGTACATCTTACATCCCAAATGAAGATGCATTGATGGAAATCAGTGATCCAGATGTGAAGGAGAAGTTTAACAGATTTATTTCGACTCTTGATGAAATTGACGATGTCACTGATTACTATTCAACCTTGAAAGATGAGTGAACATATAATATAGAGCTCATGAAATAACCCCCAATACGTAAATAAATAAATTAATAAATAGACTTGTATATAAATATCTTTCGACGTCACGTGCTTGAACGAGCGGATTAGACATTAGACCCGTTATAAAAAATTGTATCTGAAAACATACATAACATGGAGAAAGGGAATTTCTTAAGAAATTTGACTTGAACTAAGGTTTAAATTCTCAGTAGCTTGTCGGACCCACCAAATAACTTTACAATTGATAGATAATGTTAGAAAGAAAATTCAACATCGTAAAGAACATCGTACTACAACCAAACTACAAACTTATCGAGATAACGCCGTCACTCCTGAGTACCATAGAGTCTAATACTGATGAACCACTGTACCTCAAGGCAACTACAGGACAAGAAGATGTGGTGATCTGCACCAGTTCTAAGACCTTCAAGCTTAGACAGAGAAACCATTCGAACACAGTGTTTATTGGACAGACTATCAGCAGCACTTCTGTACTAAGTGGGCTTTCTGCAAATGACAAGGCCAACGATATTATTTGTGGATACACTTCTCTAGACTCAGTCTTGGAATGCCATGAAACAAATGGTGAAGTGGATATATCCGGGATTCCTTTTTATGACGGGGAATACAGCTTAGCGCAGATTGAAGAGACTCAAAAGGCATACAAGTTGATAACGGTTGAAGAATTGAAGGAATCTTCTGCTATTTCAGAGAACGAATTCCAAGATCTCTGGATCAAGATGAATGGGTCATCAATCAACAATATGGCAGTTGTTCTAACCGATGATTTCATAACAAGGGGCCTACACGTGATTTTGATGTCTTTGATGGCCGCACAGGTGGATCTCTCTCAAGTCTCCATTATCGAATGCTACAAGTTAGTAGCTGAAAACAATGACTTCTCCTTGGATATCGTGGAGTCCATCTTGAAGAAGTTCTCCAAGACTAGCCATGAGCCTTTGGACTTTGACACTGTGAAGATTGCCAAATGGTACGGCGTTGAGACGCTGAGAAAGTTTGCTATGAAATCAAGCTTGCATATTGATGAGTTTCTAATGAGATGGAAATCGGAATTCCCACCTTTCTTCGAATGTCCCATCGATATGCCTTTGCTCAAGGGTCAATATGTCAGTCCGTCCAAGGAAAAAATTCTTTTCCTCCCAAGGGAAACACTTCCGGGGGATATTCAAGGAAGACTTAAGGTCTTGTTTAAGCATCAATCGGTCTGGGAAATTGAAGATATCGTTCCTTTCATTGAAGAGTTTAACGTGAAGAAAATCAAGTTTGATAGTTTCATCATGAAATTCGCTAGAAAGAAAAAGATTGGGAAGACTGTTGTTGTAACTCAGAGATAAAGGTTAATTACTTCACCTAAAATATATACCGTTAATCATCACATATAAGTGGTTTTTTATACATGAATCTATTTTATTATAAAATGTACACGTTCATCAGATAGCCTTCAAAGCAGTGCTAACCGTCTCATAAACCCCCAAGAAAATTGCACCCCCAAGACTGATCCACATAGTTCTTGGAGCAATACCAGAGAAGAATACCTTAGGACCTTCTTCCTTAAGCATGTCCTTAGCTAAGGTGATAAGGCCGACACTGTTATGATGCAGCATGATTCTGGTTTTCAAGACGTCCAATGGTGTGGTGGAAGCAGCGGCAATACCACCAGCAATAGACCCACATAATGCGCCTTGAAGAGGGTTAGTTTGGCTACCTTGGTATGAACCCCACATTCTCTTCATCTTTTCGTACAAAGGGAATTGAATCATAGTGAATGGAATCTCTCTCAGGATCGTCGTAGCCCAGCCTCTATAAAGAGCTCTCACTAGACCTTCATTGTTTCTGTTGTCCAAGATCTTTTTCAACGTTCCCCAAGACGTAGCACCTACACCCGCTGTTTGTGTTCTTTGCTTGATAACTTCAGCTGGCACTCTAACCATACAGGCCGCAACCTCACCACATGAAGCAGCAACCATATGCGCCAAAGGAACAGCGATCTCTTCGTTGGTAATCTTCTCCTTAGCAAGAGGTGTAAGTTGCACTTTGATCGTGTCATATGTGATGAAGAATAATGATGCAGAAGGAGCCGATGCTATGACAGCTGACCCCAAACCTCTGTATATTCCCTTGTAACCACCGTTGGCAAAGAATCCACCTTTTGCCTGAAGACGGGTCTTAATTGTGTCGATAGGGAAGAATGTAAGATCCGTTGAAGTCCCAGCACAGGCACCACTCTAAAACCGAAAAGGAGAAATATTAGTATCGTAATTAAAGTTAATTTTTCTTTTGTATGCTTACAATTAAAGAAATGAAAAAGGCACTTTCAAGCGACATTGAATAGTTGTGAGGGGGTATTTATGTGAAGAAATCTGACAAGTTGAAGCAAAAGTGAATAAGAACTTAATAAACATAGTTGTAGATCTCAGTATTATGCAACGGGCCAGATGTACTATTTGGGTGTGTGTTTGAAAAATAAATTGGCTTGCAGATTTTAGATTTCGTCCTTCGTTCAGGTACTAGTCATCTGACTAAGTTACCCTCTATGATTATCACGTGTTTTGTAATTATGTAATCGTAGTTTTTGCTTTTCGCTTTTCATGGTACTCAAAGGCTCGGAATACAAAAAAATATTAATCATTTATGGATTTCTCGAAACCTAAATTTCGGGGGTACAGAGTCCATGAGTGGCGAGTGAATGATTGAATATTACAAAAATAAGATCTTTTTAAACTCTATCAAAGAGACTCGTCACTGATCAGATTCATATTCTCACACATATTTAACCTTTAAAATGAAAAGTGTCAGGACATTAGCCTCCATAGCGTCCAAAGGACTTCTCTTCCAAAACAGATCCTTCCAATCTTCAAGTATTATCAAATCTGCCGCTGCTACAGCCACTGCCACTACCGGTGCTCCAATCAAAGGAGAACTTCCTGAAATCTCCAAGATTTCCGCCACAAACGATGCCTTCAAGACCAATCCAATGAACGGTACCAGACCTATTTACCTTGACATGCAAGCCACAACTCCTACAGATCCAAGAGTGTTGGACAAGATGCTCCAATTCTACACTGGATTGTACGGTAATCCACATTCAAATACCCACAGTTATGGTTGGGAGACTGACAAAGAAATCGAAAAGGCCAGAAAGCACATTGCTGATTTGATTGGTGCTGATCCAAAGGAAATAATCTTTACTTCTGGTGCCACTGAATCTAACAACATGGCCATCAAGGGTGTTCCACGTTTTTACTCTAAAACCAAGAAGCACGTGATCACTGTCAAGACAGAACACAAGTGTATCTTGGATTCTGCGAGACATTTACAGGACGAAGGCTTCGATGTCACATACTTGAAGGTTGGTGAAGATGGATTGATCAATTTGGAAGAGTTGGAAGCTGCCATCAGACCAGACACTGCTCTAGTCTCCGTCATGGCTGTCAACAATGAAATCGGTGTCATTCAACCAATCGCTGAAATCGGTAAGATTTGTAAGAAGCATAAAGTTTTTTTTCACTCTGATTGTGCTCAAGCTGTTGGTAAGATTCCAATCAACGTCAACGAAATGAACTTGGACCTATTATCCATCTCCTCCCACAAGATCTATGGTCCAAAGGGTGTTGGTGCCATTTACGTCAGAAGAAGACCAAGAGTCAGATTAGACCCAATTATCACTGGTGGTGGTCAAGAAAGAGGGTTGAGATCCGGTACTTTGGCTCCTTCTTTGATTTCTGGGTTTGGTGAGGCTGCTAGAATTATCAAGGAAGATATGGAATACGATCAACAGCACATCAAGAGACTATCCAAGAAATTGATGGACGGTTTATTGGCCCTTGAACACACACAATTGAACGGGTCTGCCACTGCCAGATATCCAGGTTGTGTCAATGTTTCCTTTGCGTACGTTGAAGGTGAATCTTTATTAATGGCTTTAAAGGATATTGCATTATCTTCCGGTTCTGCTTGTACCTCTGCCTCCTTGGAACCTTCGTATGTGCTTCATGCTCTTGGTGCTGATGATGCCTTGGCCCATTCCTCCATCAGATTCGGTGTCGGTAGATTCACCACTGAAGAAGAAATCGACTACGTTATTAAAGCCATCACTGAAAGGGTTGAATTTTTGAGAGAATTATCACCTTTGTGGGAAATGGTCAAGGAGGGTATTGACTTAAACACCATTGAATGGTCTGGTCATTGATTTTTTTTTGTTTAATAAAAAAAGGATCATCTCTTATACGTAATACAACTACAATTACTTTCATATGTAGGTTATCAACCCATAAATAGTCACGTGACGTAATGGAGCACTCCCGCACTTATTATGAATCATTGTTCTTTCTGGATGAAGCCCATTTCACAACTAAATGGGTGTATAAAAATATATTTAAGCACAAGTTCAAATAACGGAGTTGAGTTTTTGACCTTAGCTAAGCACCAAGGGTAGAAGAGCAATATTATCGAACCTAGAAAGCCAACGGAGGAACTTGTAAGATACCAAGATTTCAATGAATGGTATGTAAAAATCCATCAGATAAGAACTATTTGTGTCATAAATTTGACTCAGATTTTGCTTAGGACTTTCATTCATAATTCAGTGAGTTCGAAATTTCCTACAGATTCAATGGTTACCTTTGTCCATTTTGAGATTTGTCAAGGGCATTTGTGATTCTGTTAAGATTTTAGAAATAATCATGGTCCAAATGTATCAAAAAAAGGAAAAATTTATAAAAATTTCTCTCTTTATGATAATTTGGAGATTCGAATTTCTAAATTCTGTCCAGACTCCAGTGTCGAGTTAAAAAAATATTCATCTTCAAATTCATTTAAATTTTGGTACTTGAAGAAAATGTGAACTCAAATCACTGAAAATGTCCGGATAAGGAGTCAATTCCCATGATTATGTAAACATCCACGTGACATGATCAGAGATTTAATTTTTGGAAATGACTTCAACTATATTTAGTATCTACTTTTTCTCTTGGGTTATGATCATTATTAATTTTCAGTTAATACAAATAAAAGATTAATAACCCCTAAAGATGGATGATTCTGAAGATGAATTTAAGTCCGATCTCGAGCAACAACAACAATCCAACTCCAATGTAACAAGTAGGACTCGTCGTAAGGCGCCACAAGCTGAACTAAAAGGTGCCAATGGTGGTTATGCCTGGGAAGATGAGATCCAAAGATCCTGGGATATTGTGAAAGAAGATGAAGGGGGATCTCTGTCCGGTATTGTATCTGGGCTAGTGGAATCACGTAAGAAAAGAATCATCAAGAACGTTACTCCGTTCCAACGTGGTATCATTAGAAATTTGATCCTGGTTATCGATCTAAGTACTGCTATGGCTGAGAAGGATCTCAGACCTACAAGACATGCTTTAGCTGTTGAGAACGCGATTCAGTTTGTCACTGAGTTTTTTGATCAGAATCCTATTTCCCAGTTAGGGATAATTATCATGAGAAACGGGTTGGCCCAGCTTGTCAGTCAAGTTAGTGGGTCTCCTCAGGAACATATCGATGCCTTGAAGTCAATCAAGAAGCTTGATCCTAAGGGGGATGCTTCATTGCAGAATGCCTTGGAGATGGCTAGAGGGCTGTTGTTACATGTGGCTTCACATTGCACCAGAGAAATCTTGATTGTGTTTGGGTCATTACTATCCATTGATCCTGGTAACATACACAAGACCATCGACTCTTTAATAGAAGAGAGAATCAGAGTCCAGATCATTGGTCTATCTGCGCAAGTTTCCATCTGTAAAGAGATCTGCAAGAAGACTAATTTCAACGATGAAACAGCATACAAGGTGATTCTAAACGAAGGACATTTCAAAGATTTGCTTATGGAAGCGGTTGTTCCATTGCCAGTCAACAAAGTAAACAAGAGTTTTACTTTAGTCAAAATGGGGTTTCCTCATAGAATATCAGAAGAATTGCCCACTTTTTGTTCTTGCCATTCCAAGCTAACTTATGGTGGTTACATTTGTCCTTCCTGTAAATCCAAGATCTGTTCATTACCAACAATATGTCCTTGTTGTAATATCATGCTCATTTTATCCACACATTTAGCAAGATCCTACCATCACTTGATCCCACTGAAGAACTACGTAGAGGTGCCAAAAGAAGATACTGAGGATAAGGGTGTCTGCTACGGCTGTCAGTCTGTTTTTGGGGCAGGTTCTAGATATGCCTGTGAGGACTGTTCCAAGGAGTTCTGTATTGACTGTGATGTTTTTGTCCATGAATCAATCCACAACTGTCCAGGATGTGAGAATGCATGAGTTTAGTTAATAAACGAATAAGTATCTTATAAAACCATAAAACCAAGGAGAAGTGTATAGGACAGCGTAACCCGGCCTAAGCGGAAAGCCTGACGCCATGCGCCACACGGGGCCAGTGAACATAGATTTCACAAATTAGTATATAACCATGATCAAACTTACATCGTAATCAACGCCATTCCATTGAACAATCATTTCAATTTTTGTTTTTATAGATCTTATAAACAAATTAGATGTCGAAATCATTTGCTCGCTCAATAAAAAACGTTGTCAATGGCTACTCTTCAGCTCAAGTTAAAGTCAGGAATGGTGAGTTAACAAATGATAATCCCCCTATCTTCCAAATAAAGCATACTAACATCCAGGGGTTTTCATAGCCACATCTAATGAGGCATATGGGCCTAGTACCATCGAGATGGAAGACCTCGCAGAATTGACCTATGAGAAGTACGTATATCCATTTCCAATCCAAATCTAGTATTAGCCACTGTTGTTGCAACATATACTAACAATACTGACACACAGCGTTGAATTCTTAGAGATTATGGACATGTTAGACAAGAGACTTAATGACAAGGGTAAGAACTGGCGTCATATTGCTAAGGCTTTGACTGTTCTTGACTTTCTCGTGAGAACTGGGTCTGAGAACGTTGTCAGATGGTCAAGAGACAACTTGTACATTATCAAAACATTGAGGGAGTTTCAATTCATTGACGAGAATAGCCACGATCAAGGCCAGATCATCAGGGTAAAGGCCAAAGAACTCACTTCGTTGCTAAGAGATGACGAGAGACTACATGCTGAAAGAGAACTCAGAACTAAATCCCAAAGAGGCGGCCGTGGCGGTAGAAGTGGTCGTCAAAGTCAACGTCAACGCAGCAGCGACGAAGCAGACGAAGAAGAGGACGACATTGCAAAGGCCTTAAGGGAAAGCAAGAAAACCGCTGAGGATGACGAGAGAAGAAGACGCGAAGCCGAGAATGATTATGACGACGATGGCCTAGAAGAAGCATTGAGATTGTCGAGAGAAGAAGAAGAGGCAAGAAAGGCAAGAGAAAGCGCCAACTTACTTGACATGTCAGACAATAGTCAACAACAGCAGTATTTACAATACGATGTTTGGGGTAATCCAATTTACCAAAATGGTGACTATCAACAGCAACAAATGTTGCAACAACAACAGCAAGCCTTTTTACTCCAACAGCAACAAGAACAGGAACAACAGGCCTTTCTACAACAACAGGCATACCTACATCAACAGCAATTACAAGCTCAACAACAAGAGTATCTACAACAGCAAGCCTATCTTCAGCAACAACAAGCCCAGCAACAGTTTTACCTTCAACAGCAGCAGTTAAAACAGCAACAGCAACAGCAACAGTCCCAACTCTTGCCTTTAGAAACTGGATCTAACAACCCATTTGCGATGTCTTCATCCTCTTCTAGCTATCAACCAGCACATCAGCAACAAGAACAGCCAAAAACACAACAACACTCGGCTGTGCAAGAACAGAAGCCGTTGGCAAGAATTCCAACTGGATCTGAAAAGATGAACGCTAAACATTCAGAACTAAACACTCTATTGGCGCAAGGTACAGGTATAGATACATTTGGTAATGAAGGAAATACCCGTATCCCATCCCACTTCACTCAAACTGCCCAATTTATTTCATCATCTGGTACAGGTATCAAGAGAACTGATGGTGCTAATGCAGCTAATCCTTTCTTACAGACCCAATTCACAGGTGTCGCTGCTAGTCAAATGGTCATGCCCGCTTACACTGGTTACGGTTTTGGTAATCAACAACAACAGTTTGGATCAAGTCAAGGTCAGAGACAAGGTAGTGGTAGCAATGATCAGAGTTTGATTGATATTTGAAATAAGAATATCCACTTCAAGGTTAGACTGTTATTTCCAGCTAAGCATGTGATATCTGTACAAAATATACATTATTTTATCATCAAGGCCTCCCAATTTTTCGAATTTTTATGCAGATCTGATCATCTCTAATCAATAAGCTGCAGAATTATCAATTGACTTGGTATTGCGTCCAGAACCTGGATATCAGTAAAAGGAACACAAGGAAAGGTTGGGACCACGCACCTTTCCTTGGAAAATTATATGGGCACTTTGGTAGCACACATTAAGTGAATATTCTTCGATAAAGTTTGCTTGGCTTCTGTATATCGGATTGTTCCATCACTTGTTATGTTTGTGCTAGTTACCACAAAGTTATGGAATCTCAAAGAGTTATTTAGAACTAGATATGTATTACACCCAAAGATCCAACATTTCATAATTATAACATTAAACTTTCGTAAAATTCGATCCAAAATACCTTTATTGGCCAAACCTCGAACTTATGAAATAATATCTCCTCAAGCTCTTTTTAACTTCTCCTCTGTATCTTTGATCTTGATACCTGAAGTGTTGGTGTTTTTTCTTCTCATAGCTGCTCAACAAATTTGGAATTGTAATATATACTGCAAAAATATAAACTCAATATAAACAGAATGATAAACTCTTTAAAGTCGGTAGATAAAAATCAAATCTGGCTATTTTTTGACAATCAAAAATTAAGTTAAACTGGAGAGATCTCTTATGTTCTTTTGTTCAAAAGTGGATAAGGTTTCTTTTAGCAGCTCAAATACTTTTTAAATATGATGATGACCCAGTATAAGCAAAGGAATAAAATTTTCTTGACCTTAAGCACCTACACCTGAATCTATGGACATGTAATAGCTACTTATGTTAGGTTTGTGATTAAACCTTTTGTTTCCTAGATGTTATCAAATTTAGCCTCTATAATAATCACGTGCCAAAATTACCTGTCGGAATATTACGTGTACTTTGTTTTTAATATGACTCGTATTCACCGGAACCGGCGAATTTTCATGCACCTTAAAGTTACTGTGTCCTTGAGACGTCGTCGATGCCCCAAGAATGAATCTAACCTAGTGATAAAATTTCATGAATTTTCTTTAAAACTTTCCCAAGATTCAATTTGAAATTTTGATTCAAAAGTTAGATTGACTTCATCATATCAAATACCATAAAATATAATATCTAAAATGTCCAACGAAAAGAACATCGTCGTTTTACCAGGTGATCATGTCGGTACCGAAGTTACTGCTGAAGCCATCAAAGTTTTAGAAGCCATTTCAGCTGCTCGACCATCAATCAAATTTAACTTTCAACATCATTTGATCGGTGGTGCTGCCATTGACGCTACAGGTGTTCCTTTACCAACTGAATCTTTAGAAGCTTCTAAGAAGGCCGATGCTGTTCTGTTGGGTGCTGTTGGTGGTCCTAAGTGGGGCACTGGTGAAGTGAGACCAGAACAAGGTTTATTGGAGATCAGAAAGGAATTGAACTTGTACGCCAACTTGAGACCATGTAACTTTGCCTCTGAATCCTTATTAGAGTTGTCTCCAATTAAGGCTGAATTTGCCAGAGGCACTGACTTCACTGTCGTGAGAGAATTGGTTGGTGGTATTTACTTCGGTGCTAGAAAGGAAGATGACGGTAGTGGTGTCGCCTCTGACACTGAACAGTACTCTGTTCCAGAAGTTCAAAGAATCACAAGAATGGCTGCTTTCATGGCCTTGCAACACAACCCACCATTACCAATTTGGTCCTTGGACAAGGCCAACGTTTTGGCTTCTTCCAGATTGTGGAGAAAGACCGTCACAGAAACCATTGCCACTGAATTTCCCGAATTAACCGTTCAGCATCAATTGATCGACTCTGCTGCCATGATTTTGATCAAGTCTCCAACCACCTTGAACGGTATTGTTATCACTTCTAATATGTTTGGTGACATTATTTCTGACGAAGCCTCCGTGATTCCAGGTTCTTTAGGTTTGTTGCCTTCTGCCTCCTTGGCCTCTTTACCAGATACTAACAAGGCTTTTGGTTTATACGAGCCATGTCACGGCTCTGCTCCAGATTTAGCTGCTAATAAGGTTAACCCTATCGCCACCATTCTTTCTGCCGCTATGATGTTGAAGTTGTCCTTAGATCTTTTTGAAGAAGGTCAAGCTGTTGAAGACGCTGTCAAGCAGGTTTTGGATGCTGGTGTTAGAACCGGTGACTTAAGAGGTAGTAATACCACTCAAGAAGTCGGTGATGCTGTTGCTGAAGCTGTTAAGAGAATTTTGGCTTAGGCGATCTGGTTATTATAAATTTGGAGACTGTCTGGTTGTTCAGTTTGACATTGAACGTGCAAGTCGTCCTTCAGTATTGGAATAGAGAAATTTAAAATTTTTTGATAGCATAACTGTATCTATCAATATATGCCGTAACGAATCGAAACAACTTGACTTAATAATAATGATTATATCAATAATAAAAATACTAATAGTAATAGTAGTAATTGAGATTATTTAGTAGTAATGTACACACTTGACGACGTTTCTAACAGTCTCCAGCTCCAGTAAAATTTATGATAATAGATAATGCAATAGAACGACCCACCAGCCCCTTAATTCTGTTGAGCAATAAACTCGTCAATGTCAACCTCTAAGACAGGAGCAGTACCTGCATTGGAGTAGGTCTTGTTGTCCTTCTTTTGCTCCCTCTTTTCCAACTTCTTCAATTTGGCCAAAGGACCGAAACCAACGATGTCTTGCTTTAGTTGGAAAGGATCCAAGAAGTAGGAACAGGTCTTGAAGTTTTCACCAAGAGACATGATTTCATGGATGATATCTTCGACACAAATGATACCTTCTTCGCCCAATTTTTCTTCG
>JADIOT010002497.1:0-31443 GCA_018343995.1 Waltiozyma sp. UFMG-CM-Y6624
TGGCAATCGGCTGTGTGGCGCACATGGTTTTTATATATATATATACTTTTAATTTTAATTTTTAATTTTTTGACATAATTGCTACTCACAATTACTGAATCTGATTGAATTGGTTTTTACAATAATTATCATCAAAGCTATAAATACTCTCCTTAATTCAAAAAAAAACAAAAAAAAAAACTTTCTTCTTGAATCTGATCTTATATTCAAAACTAATAAGATCGAATTAGATCTCTACATTGCAAAAAAAAAAAAAAATTCACACAATGCTTTTCCAAAAAGTTCTTTTAATACTTTCCACAGCCAGTAGCATAGTATCAGCAGCAGGTATAGCTTGTGGAGCTGACTCCCACTGTCCCGAATCAGCTCCATGTTGTAGTCAATACGGTGAATGTGGTACAGGACGTTATTGTCTTGGTGGTTGTCATCCAGCATATTCTTTCTCTAATGACGCTTGTATGCCTATGCCGGTTTGTAAGGATAGTTCCACGACCTTTGATGACTCGCATGATTTTATCGATCAATCTGTTTATTTGGGTAACCCAGATGATGGTGATTGGTATTATACTGGTTATGTTGCTAATTTTGGTGGATCTTCGATTCTAGCTATGCCTAATCAAACTTCAGGTACTGTTATATCATCCACTAGATTTGTTTGGTACGGTAAGGTTGGTGCTACTTTTAAGACTGCTAGATCTTCCGGTGTTGTTTCTGCTTTTATTTTATTCTCGAATTCTCAAGATGAAATCGATTGGGAATTTGTTGGTAGTCAATTAGATGTTGCAGAAACTAATTTCTATTATCAAGCCGTTCTTAACTATTCCAACGTCGACAATATTCCAACTTCTGATACTTATGCCAATTATCATACTTATGAAATCGACTGGACAGAAGACAAATTGACATGGTACTTGGACGACGTTGCAGTACGTACCTTACACAAGGCAGACACTTGGAACGAAACCACTAATTCTTACCATTATCCACAGACTCCATCTCGTATCCAGTTCTCTCTATGGCCAGTCGGTACCACTGCAGGTATTGGTACCCAACAATGGGCCGGTACTATTGACTGGAACGCTGAAGATATCAAGAACTACGGTTATTTCTACTTCTTGTTGAAAAGCGCAACTTTAACTTGTTATGATCCTCCTTCAGATGTTAGAAAGTATGGTGACTCTGCTTATCAATATGATGATTCTGGGTCTTATAACGCAGAGAATGTTATCATGACGGATAATTCGACTGTTTTGAATGATGAAAATGCTTCCGGGTTAAATAATACTGAGTATGATACATCATCTTCATCATCATCATCATCTCATATTTCTACTGCCAATAACTCATCCACAATATTATCCAACTCTTCAACCACTTCTACCACCTCCACCACAACCTCTAAGAAATCAACAACCTCCACTTCTACTTCTACTTCCACTTCTTCCACGTCTACTGCCCCAACAGTATTCGTTCAATTTGCCCAATCAACTGCTTCTTCTGGTTTTATTGCCAATACTAAGAATGCAGCTGCAGCTATTGTTGAAAGTGGAAGTCTATTGTCCTTGGTTTTGGCCATGATAGCTGCATTTGGTGCTTTTTAAAATTTGATTATTAATCGCAATTTTCTTTTTGTTTATCTTTATATATATATATATAAATTAAATACTAGTATTTTTTTTTCTTTAACAAATTATGTTCATTTAGCCATACAATTAATCAAATCTAGGAATAACATCAATCTTGGCAGCAACGTGACCAATCAACTTCATATTCTTGCTCAATCCATCAACCTCCATATCATCTTCATCATTTGTTGTTGTCTTGTTCTTCTTCTCCTGCTTCCCATGGTCAACAAGCACAACCTGTTGCAAGAAAGAAGTGTCAGTACCCTTGCCCACATCCATGACAACATCACCAATCTTCAAAGTCAATTTCCCGGATTTATGAACTCTTAAATGGCCAATTTGGCCATCTAATCCCTTATATTGAGGTGGAATGGTTTGAGGTTGTTCTGGTTTGACTTGAATATTGTTCGTTATGTTTTCCTTGAGTTGTTCAGTTTGTGTTGTTTCTGGCTCTTCTTCGGCTATGTTTTTGGATGTTTCAGATTCAAATTCAGGAAGAACAAGTGGTAATTGAACAAAAAGGAACTTCTCCTTGTTATCGTTTAAATCGGTCAATTTCTCTAGGATTTCTTTATGATCGGTCTTTATACGTAATTCGTCTTCAAGAGCACCGAACTGATCGTCTAATTTATTAGCATCGATGTGTAAAGATTCAAGTTTGTCTTGAAGTTGGTTAGATTTCTCCTTCAATAATGTTTGCAAATCCTTGGATTCTTCGTCTTTCACGGGTGATTCTTCCTTATCTTGTAAAAGTTTCTCCGTTAGAACTTCTGGAGAAGATTCACGAGAGTCGGCATTACTGACTGGCTCCCTTTTGATACCACTATCATTGGCACTGTTATGTTCAGATCTAGGAGCTCTAACTGGGAACAAATCCACATCCTTTGAATCAAACTTATATTCTTTACTCATATCAATTTTGGAAAGATTATCCATCTCTTCATCCTCCGAGTCAAGAGCAACAGAGGAAGCTCTGCTCTCACTCTTTCTACTCAAAGAGGAAAGATATTCAGGAGTAACACCTCTAACAGAGGATTTAAATTGACCACCTGAAGACTCACCCACGGCATTCCCGGAAGCTAAAGGACCAGCCTGGACAATATGAGTCCCGGCTAAATTCTTCCCCCCTCTTCCTCCTCTAGCTCCACCTCTACCACCTCTGGCTCCACCTCTACCACGTCCTCTAGTTGGAGTATTGACTTCAATACTTGGAGCAGAAGCATCACGATCTTCCTTGGTTCTTCTGGCAACGGCTTTAGGTTTGAACTTAAGACCAGGTTTCGTTACAGAAGTACCTGTTGTTCCACGTGTAAGGGAATCTAAACGGTCTGATTGTGGATTCGACATTTGATAGAGTTGTCAGTGTCTTTGCTTTGAAAAGAAAAAAGGTTTTTGTGACCGAATAGATGTTTTTATTCTTTTTCTTTTATTTTTAATTTGTTTTCTTTTGTCAAAGAGATAGTTTATTATTAATATCGGTCAATATAATAAATTTTCGAATTTGATCTTTGACTGGTAAGCGCCACACAGCTAAGGGCATCGCAAAGGCCAAGCGCCACTTCAAATTTTTTTTTAAAGAAACTGGCGCTGAACTCAATTAAATAAAGCCATTTAAATTTTTTTTTATTGTTCTATACATATTTTTGGTTCTTCTTTCTCTCTCTTTTTTTTTGAAGGTTACTATACATCAACAAGTATTCATCATGGCCAGGAGATCTCGTGCTAATACTGGTCCATCCAGAAATACTACACATGAAGACTACGGTCTAGACGAAGTGGATCAATTCCATGCTAATAAAGAAAAGATTTTATTGGAAGGAGCAGGCCAACCAAGAAAAACATTCAAACCACGTAAAGGTGCCAAAAGATATGACAGTGATGCTGAGGATGATGCTGTCATGAATATTGAAGATGGTGATTCATCTTCTGAGGAAGAAGATGAAGAAGATGAAGTGGGTCAAGATGACATAGATAACGAATACTTTGGCAAGAAAGGTGAAGACGAACAAGAACAAGGTGGTGAGGAAGAAGGTGGCTGGGGTGGAAGAAGAGATTACTACGGTGCTGATGATCTTAACGACGATGAAGAAAGTGCTAAACAAATTGAAGAAGAAGCATTGCGTCAACAGAAATTGCATCTTCAGGAATTAAATATGGATGATTACGTTGATGAGGAAATGGAACAAGAATGGACCAAGTCTGCTAAGAAACATGATTTTGGCGCTATTGAAGAAGCATCAAGGAGTAAAGATTCAGCCACAGTTTTGGACTTGCAGGATTTACAAAACTTGGATGATAAGGCTCGTCTTAAATTTATTAACACTTCTCATCCTGAATTTGTTCCATTATCTAAAGAATTAACAAAATTGAAACCAATCTTGGAAGAATTAGCTGTCAAAAATAAAAAGGATAATGAAATCGCTCAAGTCAAATTCCAAGCTTTGTCTGCTTATGTCAGTGCCATAGCTTCATACTTTGCCTTGTTTTTAGCTCAGATTAGAGAAGATGAACCATTTTCAATGAAGGAAAACCAAGTCATGGAATATATTTTGTCTACTAAGGAAGTGTGGAGACAAGCATCTGAACTTGAAGACGATGAAGATATGGAAGAAAGCGAAGAAGAGGAAGATGGTACATTGCTTGAAGAAGGTGAAATATCAGACGAAGAAGCCTTTAACTCAGCTAGTGAAACAATCGATAACGCCAACTTATACTCCGATGAAGATGATGAAGGACAAGCCAACGAAAATTCTGACAACTCTGACTCTGAAGAATCGGATCTTGATATTGATATTTCCAAGCCACGTTTCATCACTAAATCCAAACCAGTTTCCACAGGAGACGATTTCACCGAGGGGAAAATGCATGAAGTCGATGCCAGTGATAAACAAACTCGTAAGAAGACACTACGTTTCTACACCTCCAAGATTGACCAACAAGCCCGTAAGAATGGTGGTGACGAGAAGTACACCGGTGATAACGATATTCCATACAAGGAAAGATTATTTGAAAGACAACAGAGATTGGTTGAAGAAGCTCGTAAGCGTGGTCTTGAAGATAAACATGGTTCTGCCTTAGGTGAAGATAACTCTGACGATGAAGCTCAAACTGCCAAAGCTAAGGAAATCAATGATGAATTCGGTAAAGATTATTATGATGCTGTTAAGAAATCTCGTGATGATACCAAAGTTAATCGTAAAGAGGCTCATAATTCTGCTAAAAGGGCTGCTAGAGAGGGTAAATTATCCGAATTATCTGAAGAATTGGGTAGTGATGGCAAGAGAGCTGTTAATTATCAAATTATGAAAAATAAAGGTCTTACCGCTCATCGTCGTAAGGAATTACGTAACTCTCGAGTTAAGAAGAAGTTGAAATATGAAAAGGCTAAGAAGGTTTTGAAATCCACCAAGGCTACCTTTAAGGCTCCAACTGGCGCTTACCAAGGTGAAGCTACTGGTATTAAGAAGAGTTTGACTAGATCCACCAAGTTTTAATAGTAAGAATATAATTTATGGCACATTAATTAATTATTGACTGTTGACTCAAAAGCGGCATACATAAGAGGAATCTGTGTAGCAAGTGGTGTATCCATAGGTGGAGGAATGTCTTGAATTTGTTTCGATCTTTTGGCATCATTCCATCCAATATATTTTTTCACTTTTTCAATATTATTCTCCAATGCATCCTTGGCAGCTAATTGTTTAGCATTTTTCAAATTTGAAAATGAACCAATCCCTAATATTTCACCATGAATGACACATCCAACTGTAAATACTGGCGCATTATCCGAACCGGCTTTCTCCAAAGTTGGATATTCAACTGCAAATGTAGGATAAACTTTAGAATTTAATTCTCCAGATGAAGCATTGCTACTGATATACCCAGGTTTCACTTTGAAGGGTTTCTGTGTGGCTCTGACGTATTGGCCAGTAGACGACGATGTAAAATTAGAAGAAAAACATCCACCAGTGGTTAATTCTTGTTTAACACGGATTGGGTCTGCTATTTGGTTCAATTCACCAGTTCTTTCAATTTCTTCTATGCGATACTCGATATATCGGGTTAACCATGGTATGATTTTATCCTTATTATACCCTGAATCATAGAATAAAGCGCCAGTATAGATTTTGAAAAAATCTGAAAGAATCTTGTTTTCATTAAAATTTCTATTAAGATCAAGGTCATAATGGAAATTACAAAGATAAGCCCATTTGGATAAATTCTCTTGATCTAAAATAATAGTCCTTATTTTGAGAAGATCAGTATCTTGATATTCCTCTTTTTGAAGGAAAGTAATACTATCAATAGTCTCAGTGATGATTTGTTCTCCTAAATATTCAAGCTTATCTATAAACAGGACTTCTGATTCAGGAAGATTATATTTTGGTATCTTAATCTTTCTTGAAAATGAAGGATCTTCAATGCTTGGAAGTCGTGGTGGGTAAACTTGTCTTTCTTGGTGAATAATAACAGGACGCATTGAAAGTTTATTATCTTCGTGTTTATTATTATAATCAAAACTGGTTGGTGGTAAACAATTATTTTTTTCAATAAAATGATGAATAGCACCAAATTTTGTTTTGATCTCACTAGTTAGTTTAACATATTGATCAGTGGCTAAATTTTGAATAGAACCAGGAAGATTGGGAATTTCCAATATTTTTTCTAATTCTTTAGTGTCAAATCCAAGATTCACAATATTATCAAAAGTTGTTCTGAAGGTGATAGTGTCATTTTTCAATTGAACTAGACGTGCAATGAGCCATGATGCATAACTTGGGTCGTTGAATTTTTTAAATGATTCTATTGGAGGAAGTGATGAAGGAGGTATCAGTGGCGAGGTTTCAATATTTTGATCATCATGATACGGTCCCCCCTGATGACTATTCATTTGTTCAGAGCTTAAATTATCTGAACACTGCATTATTTCTGGTTGATTATTCTGATTTAAAACATTTTCAGGATTTGCATATTCCTTATCCATGGTTAAACATCCCATAGTTTATTATTATTATTAAAAAAAAAAAAATAATGATATAGTTAAAATAGTAAAAGTCAATTTGTTATACCTTTTTTTTTTTTAATTATAATGGTTTAATACAGATTTTTGTACACGCCAGATATTTATATTTTGGCACAATTTGATTTATTTCTACGTGTATCTAACTTCCACCCCTGACTTTCCAAATTGGGACAATACATGTAAAAATTCATTTCACGTGACTATTACTAACTTTAAGTTACAAATCAAGGATTTATATCTTTATGATTCTCACGGCAGAGAATTTTTCTACACTTCACAAACCTCATTAACACATGATCAGTTTCAAGTGAATTTCGTACTAGTACAATAGTGAAGTTGAAAAACTATCAAATTTCTGCTAAACACTTTCTATGGAACGTATGTAAAATAATAGTATAAAATAAGGGAAAGTGTTTATATAAATCATAATGTGTGGAATAAATGGGGTGTGACCATAAACGGGTGTAAGGAAATAATATATTATGTCGTATAATAAGCACCTTAACATTTATTCACCTAGTAATATGTCATGTGATCATATCATATTATGGCTGTTTCTCAATTGTTTAACCAGGGGCAGTTTGAGAATATTTAGAAGCAAACATTTGCTAGAACCTTTAATATATCCTTTTAGTTCACATTTCTTAAAAAGGATGTGGTAAACTATAATCAAAAAAAATAAATGCTTTCAGACGGAGTCGAACCGTCGATCGCCACATTACTAGTGTGGCGCCTTACCAACTTGGCCATAAAAGCTATTTCATGAATTTCAGCTACAGTTTGTTATTCAAGTAACTTTAGGCTCACAAAGTCAGCACAAGGGAAAGATTCCCACATTTTCAACAAATAATTGAAATCCATTGATTAGCTTTTATATAAATGTTAAAGTTGGAAACAACAGATTTTTGAAATCTTTAAATTAAGTGGTAAATTCCCTGGAAAATATGTGGAAAGATGGTTTTATCAGAAATGATTTGTTTCTATAAAAGTTATTAGTTTAGATTATGTTTATTATGAAAAAAACAATAATCTTGCAGTATGCTAGTAAGGTTGTAATTAAAAGGAGAAGTAACACTTGTTTATAAAAAAGATTTCAGATATAAAATCTTAGATCCTACCAGAAATTGTTTATTATATTATTTTTATTTTTTTAAAAAAAGATAAAAACCTAATTCTTGTAATTCACACTACTATATAAATCTATATCAAACCGTTTAGAATAAACCTTCAATCTCACCATTCTCATCAATTTCAACATTCATGTAACCAGCATGGGTTGGTAAGCCTGGAATAGTTTGGATTTCATCAGCCAAGGCATAAAGATATCCAGCACCAACAGAAGCTCTAATGTCTCTGATTGGGAACTCAAAACCAGATGGGACACCCTTCAAACTAGCGTCATGAGAAAGGGAGTATTGAGTCTTAGCAACACAAATTGGTAAGTTTCCGAAGCCTTGCTTCTTGTAGTTTTCAATCTTTTCTTGAGCCAAAGGAGAGATCTTGATGGAGTTACCGTTGTACAACTTGGTGACGATGGAGTTTAATTTTTCTTCAACAGTATTGTTAACGTCGTAGATGAATTTGAAATCTTCAGGTTTGGAGTGTTTGACGGATTCCACAACTGATTTGGCCAAATTGACAGCACCTAAACCACCTTGACCCCAATGGTTGGATTCGACAGCATCAAGAGCACCTGCGTCCTTAGCCATTTTTTTAATCAATTCGATTTCAGCTGGAGTGTCATCCTTAAATTGGTTAATGGCAACAACAACGTTAACTCCAAATTGTTTGACATTCTGAATTTGCTTGGCCAAGTTGGAAACACCTCTTCCAACCAATTCCAAGTTTTCTTGAGTGTATTCTTCTGGTAAAGCTTGTCCAGGCTTGACGTTTGGAGCACCACCGTGTAGCTTCAAGGCTCTGACAGTGGCAACAAGAACAACCGTGTCAGGGATCAAACCACTGGAACGACACTTAATGTCAAGGAATCTTTCACCACCCATTGTGAAATCAAACCCAGCTTCAGTGACAACAAAACCTTTTTGTTGGTCAGCAGTTTCAGTACCAACCAACTTTAATGCTAACTTATCAGCAATAACAGAGGAAGCACCGATGGAAATGTTGGCGAAAGGACCAGCATGGATCAACACTGGGGAACCTTCTAAAGTTTGCATCAAAGTTGGCTTGACGGCGTCCTTTAATAAGGCAGCAATGGCACCTGCAGCACCCAAGTCATCAACAGTAATTGGTTCATTGGCGGAGTTGGAACCGATAACAATGTTACGGATACGTTGTTCTAAATCTGGTAAGTCCTTGGATAAGGCTAAGATGGCCATTAATTCCGAAGCAACGGTGATGTCGAAACCCGTTTGTCTGGTAAAACCCTTTTCAGTTGGAGCTTGGCCAATAGTGACTTGACGTAAGAATCTGTCATTGACATCCACAACACGCTTGATGGTGATGGAGTCTGGGTTAATGTTCAACTTGGCAAACTTAGAAATTTCCTCAGAGGTTAATTCGTCTGGGTTAGTCTTGTTGATACCCAACTTGGTCAATCTTCTCAACATGGAGTTAGTGAAGGTTCTCTTCCCCTTCTTAGCTGGGACAAGTCTCTTGTAGAAAGTTTCGTCCTTCTTTTGTGTGGTTTCGTGGAACATTCTGGTATCGATAGCAGCGGCTAAAAGGTTATTGGCTGCACCAATGGCATGGATGTCACCAGTTAAATGCATGTTGAATTCATCCATTGGAATCACCTGGGCATAACCACCACCAGCAGCACCACCTTTAACACCAAAAGTTGGTCCCTGACTTGGCTGTCTAACGTTGGCAATAGCTGGGATATTCAAGTGAGCAGATAAAGCTTGAACCAAACCCATAGTAGTGGTGGACTTACCTTCACCTAATGGGGTAGGAGTAATACCAGCAACAAGAACATAGTGCCCGTTTTCTCTGTGTTTCAATCTGTCGTAGGCTGAAAGATTGATCTTGGCTTTGTAGTGACCGAACAATTCTAATTCGGATTCTTTCAACTTTAATTCAGAGGCTAAGTCCTTAACAAGTTTTGGAGTTTGGGATCTGGAGATTTCAATATCGGATGGAACTGGGGTTTGTAAGTTCAAAGCCAATGGTTCAAAGCATGGCAATTCCTTGTCTTCAGCCAACTTTCTTTGGGCAGCCAGAACGACGTTTTCAACCAACATAGCAACGGTCATTGGTCCAACACCACCTGGAACTGGAGTGATGAAAGAGGTCTTATGTTTACAACTCTCAAAATCAGCATCACCAACTAATCTCAAGCCGGACTTTTTAGAAGCATCGGAAACGTAGTTGATACCAACATCAATCAAAACAGCACCCTCCTTTAACCACTCACCCTTGACGTAGTTTGGCTTACCAATAGCAGCAATGACAACATCAGCCTTGGAGACAATTTCTGGTAAGTTTTGGGTTCTGGAGTGACAAATGGTAACAGTGGCGTTCTTCTTTTGCAATAGAGTTGCGACTGGAACACCAACAATATCGGATCTACCCAAAACAACAGCGTTCTTACCACTTAAATCAATACCAGATTCTTCTAACAATTTAATACAACCATGTGGGGTGCATGGAATAAACTTAGGCTCCCCACCCTTCTTGGACAATTCACCAATGTTGTAACGGCCAAACCCGTCAACATCCTTATCAACAGCGACTCTGTTGGTAATTAATGGTTCGTTGAAGTGTTTTGGGAGCGGAAGTTGGATAAGAAGACCATGAATGGAATCATCTTGGTTTATTTGGTCAATTTTGGAAAGTAATTCGTATTCAGAGATGTTTTCGTCCAATTTCTCAATAACACAGTTGACACCGGATTCTTTAGAGGCCTTTAACTTCATGTTGACATATGTGGAAGAGTCTGGTCTAGCACCGACTTGAATGATCTTCAAAGTTGGTGCAAAAGTTGGATGTTCGGCTTGAATGGTTTTTATGATTTGAAAGGCTTCTTTACGGATCTTCTTGGAGAGATCAAGACCAGATAAAGTGGTAAAAAGCCTCTGGCGCCTACTGTTGATAGATGCTCTATTATTAATGAAACGCAACATTGCGGTGAATATGAAGAAATATGAAAAGGAGGAGTGCTATAGTATTAACAAGGTCTTTAAAGTAGGTTGAACTCATCTCAAGGGCTTAATGATTTTTTTTTTTCAATTGAATCGCGCGCCGGAATAGGCTGCAAATCTTGGTATATAAATTTCTGTTGCGCCGGACCTCTGTCAGACCCCGCTGAAGTTTTAATAAAAAAAGATCCTCTAATACCAACCAGAACTTCATGTTTTTTTGGATACGAGTTAAATACAGCTTCCAAACCTAAGTACCGATGTGTTATATATGGCTTAATATTTACGACAAAAAAACACTGTATTCTATGGCTGAGTTGTTGTTGTTCATTATAAATTTTGAGGACTCGGGACTGACTAAAATTCGAAGTCAAAGGTTCTTTTGTTACAAAAGAAATCATGCCTGACTCTGTTTAGACTCCGAAGCAAATTCATTCACTATAGATGATCACGTGCTAAATTCTTTTAATTTTTCCCCAGAAATCCTCCAGCCATTCAGAGCCCGCGCGAATAGAACAAATATATCTAAAATTTTTTTTCGATCGAAAGGTAAAATCTGGCAATTCGCGGTAACTCCGGAAAAACCTGGGAAAAGCGAAAATATCCATACAAATCGAAAACATTTAACCTGTCGACCGTGTACAAATTACTGTTGTACACTCTAATTCTTTTAGATTCTTTGTCAAATTCCAACCAGACCCAACCCACTATCAACATTCATATATCAATATTCATAATGAGAGCTGCTGCCAGATTAAGACTCACCAACAACATCTTCTACACCACTTTTGCATTATGTTTCGCTACTGTCGCTTCAAGTTCGCTCGTACCATGTCCTGCTCACAGTATAAATAACGAAGATGAAAGATTCTACGAATTGCAACAACAGCAACAGCAATTGCAAGCTGCTCAACAGCAACAACAACAACAATAAAGGGAGAGCTGAGAGGTGATGTCTTATCATATTTTAAATTGAATTCTAGAGTTTAAAAGTTATTTATTTATTTGTTTTTCTAGCTTATTTTGGGTACATTGGGTTTTTTCATAGTTATAATTGTAATATCCCGCGCTGTGATTGGGTACAGCTCTTTTTTAACATTTTGGAAAAATTTGTAGGCCACATTTGGGCACCTATTATGTAATCTTACATTTAGCCATAAATTATAGTCACATGACTCAAATTATTTAAAGTTAACTTATGCTATTTCTTTTTTTCGTCACCTTTTTTTAAGGAGCGGGCCGATTTCATAACTGGACTCATCTCATAGTTATACTCCTTAAAACAGGCGTTGAATTGACATACTGACTCTCAAGGCACATCTATTGATCTTTAACTAATTAACATCTTTATTCAGAAATATATTGCTTTATCTGAAAGAGCTATTTTTCTCTCTGAAAACGATTAGGAGGATAACTGTTCCAGTCTTCAACATACGTAATCATTATATAAGTATTTCAGTTTTAACTGATGGGGGGGGTTAGATAGCCGTTTTTATTGATATAAACAATACATTAGTCTGTTGCCTTGGTGCATAAGGCACCAACGCACCAAGGCAACATTTAAGTTTTAAAATTAAAACTAATTGGTACTTTATCAAATTCTTAAGTTGAACACGTGATGAAGCTCCCCATAATAGGAAATTTTTAAACTAACAAGCGACAGATCAGAGATGCCGGTTCCGGGGAACTTTAAGGGATTGATATATAAAACTTGGAAAGATTCTAAGTTTTTAACACCTATCTAAACAAATAGCTCAAATTAAAAAAGGTTGAAGATCAATCGATCCTTTATAAATTTAAACTATGAGAATAATTAGTAACACACAAGTTCTCGAACTTCTCCAAACCCTCACACCATCTTCACTTGCTCAATATCAACAAGTCTTAACGGAAGCCCTTCAACAATATCATTGTGATCCAACCTTAATTCCAAACCGTATCGTTATTAACAAACCCACAATCAGTGATGCCGTACATATCTACATGCCATCCTTCACAACTCAGTCAACAGGGATTAAAACCTTAGCTGGATCCAAAGAAGGATTTAAAGGTGGTGTTGTTATAATCGATAAGGATAATGGAGAGATTAAAGGTGTGATTAATGCTATGAGTTTAACTGGTTTCAGAACAGCCTTGGCTTCTAGTTTGGCCCTAGTGAAGTTCTTTGAAGTTGAAAGGTTCAATCAAGTGTTAAGTGTTTATGGGAATGGGGAACAGGCTTATTGGCATGTCAAGCTTACCTTGAGTTTATATGAGACCAATTTTTCAAAAGTGCAGATTGTCGTTAGAGAAATTAATACAAAGTCTGAAGATTTGGCCAAGAGATTAGGCTTGGAGTTCAAACATGTTGAGATTGTCTTGGTTGAGAGTTCCAGCAATTTCGACTTATCTACTTCCTCAGTTATCTATGGCTGTATTCCTTCCACTACACCATCCATTCATTTAGAACAATTGTCAAAGACTGAACAGGTGTTCATCTCATTGATTGGCTCATACAAGCCACATATGTTTGAGGCTGATGATGCCATAATACAAAAAGCTTTGTCATCAGGGAAAGTTATTGTTGATTCTTACGAACATACACTAGCTGAAGCTGGGAAATTGATCAAAAACAATGTTACATCAGCCAACTGTGTGGAATTGGGCGAACTGCAAACTACGAAAAAGGAAGATATTGTTGATTTCAATAAAAGTAACTTGGTTCTTGCTAAGATTGTCGGGTTAAGTATTATGGATGTCTCTGTTGGTGGATTTGTTTTATCCCAGGCTATTGAAAAGAATATTGGTATTGAGACTGAATTTTGAGTCAAAACCGATCTCTATATTTTACTTTCGAGAATTGTATAATGTCAAATCCTATAAAAAAGAAAACTAGAATTGTCATATGTTTTTACAACCTTAGAATGTATATTTCTCTACTAATTCAGGTGCAAAGCTTCCATATTCCCCAGTTTAGGAAATTCCACCCAGGTCTATTTACCCCGGGTAAATAAAATTAACCCCGATAAAACAATTGAGCGTGGCCGACACAGATCTCCCAGTAACTTTCTGAATTTTTATTATAAAGAGAGCGCTAATAATATAAATATCAATTTTAAGAACTTTCACTTTAAAAAGTCAATTTCAACTTAATTGAGTCATAAATATAATCAAAAGACCATAGAAATAACTGTTATGAGAGTAACCATACCAAAACCTTCTAATGTGCTGCAACACGCTAAAAGATCACTGTCAATCCCACAAGTATATAAGTTTCTTTCTAAACCATTCAACTTCCCAGAACCAACATCAACAACGTTATCCACCCCAGATATAATCTCCAAGTGTTCCCAGTGTGAATTCCCCCAAGACAAACAATTAGACACAACGAAGCAATTGAACAACACTAAAGCGGTACATTGGAAACATGTCCTGATCCATTCCAAAACAAAGGCGAAAGATTGGCAAAGTAAAGTTGAGTTAATGCCCACTGAATTGATCTCTGAATTCGGAAAGCATAAACGACACCTAATAGATTCACAGTACCCTGTCCTTATCTCTAATGTTGAATTGGAATTACCTGATACCGTATCAGACTTGAAAGAGGATGAATCAATGGTTTTAGTATACCCAGATAACAAGTATTATAAACTGCGACCATCATTAGTTGAGTCGTTCATGAAGTTGATCTTAACACCGATAAGTCCCAAAAATTCTCATTCCAAATCTGAACCTTTGGAATCTTTTGAATCGTTTGATAATAAAGACGAACTGGTATTGATCTGTGGTCATTCAAAGAGAGATATTCGATGTGGCTTGATTTCTGAATTTTTAGTTTCTGAATTTAAACATAATTTGAGATTTAGAAATTTAAAACCATCTTCCAATGTTAAAGTTGGATTGATTTCTCATATCGGAGGCCACGCTTATGCAGGAAACGTTCTTTATTTTGATAAACGTGGATTATCCTTGTGGTATGGTCGAGTTTTTCCTCAACATGTGGACTCTTTGGTTCGTGAGAGTATTGTAGGTGAGAACATAATTACTGATTTATATCGTGGTAGGGTTCCAGAAAATATATAGATATAGTTTATATGAAAAAAAAAAAAGAAAACTATACATCAACCTCTCTAATCAATATCCCTTCATTGCCCTTCCCTAAGGCCCCCAAGACATCAACACTTAAATTATCCATGTCCACGGAGTCAAAGCCTGTGACAATGTCCCCTGGTGTCTTACCATTGAATTGGATGATACTACTAGTCCCACCAAACAAGACACCATCTTCCATTCCAACACGGTTAGAAATAACCAGAGTTGTCTTACGAGTGAAGAGCTTGTCCTTATTAACATAGTTAATGAATGGCAGAAATCTAAGGAGCCAATAATTCAAATTATTTAAATCTGGTTCATGTAAATCTTGGAATTGTTTTGCATACAATGGATCTTTATGAAGAAGATCATTGGAAACTGTCGTTGTTGTTGCGTTTGTCAATCTGTCCGGTTCATCAATTATCAATTTACCTTCAATCTCTTTGAATTTCTCTTGTATCCTTTTATGCATTTTTTCAAGTTCTGGTTCAGGAACAGTGCCACTAAGTATTGAAGGAGATGTTCCATGCAACCAAGCCATAGGAGCAATAATCAATCTGACGTTTTCACGAAGACAATGAGATGAAAATTCAAAATCAGTGAAAGGTGCTTGGAATTTATATGGGTTTAAGTCCATACAAATCCCAATAGAAGTCCTAATATTCTCAGTTTGATCTTTAACAATATCTCCATCTGAATTACGTTTTTTGGTAGTTTCAAAAGGCATGGTGAAAGTGTCAAACCCTGGACCTTCTCGACAACCAAACTCTTCATCGGTCTCATATAGAAATGATTTACTGTAATTATGAACGACTTTACCCTCCTTATTGAAAACTACTGCAGAATTATAGATGTTTCCAAGTCCTTCAACCTCATTCTTCTTCATCTGAGCAATTTTTTCCTTAATGAATTTCAAAGCACCTCTATTTAAAACACTTTTTTTGATTTCATTCTCTCTTACCTCATCCATAGAAGCAGACTGAGCATACCCTAAAACAGTATAACAACCCAAAGTCATTGAGATCTGCTTAGCCCAGCTTAAAATGTAACCTGGATTCTTTAAAGATTCTAAAAATGGCATGACTTCTTGTGGTGAGTGGAAATTATACCCTGTCATTATCATCTCTGGTAAGACAAGAAGATCTATAGGTTTATAATTGGGAGAGGCTTGTAATTTTATTATTAAATCTGTCGCTTTTGAAAGCGTTTCAGCAGGATGTCCAAAGCATGAGTTTAACTGGAGAGTAGCAATTCTGATTTTAGGCATTATGATGGATAGCTCGTTTAGTAGTTGATGTTTTTAGTAATAAATAATTTTTCTTAAGTGTGTTCAAAAATTGGTAAACTTATTATCCCTAGATATATTTCCTTTTTAGTAACCACAGTGTTTTACTCGCCCAAACCGGACAGACAACAGATCACGTGAAAGGATGGATATAAATGATTCCGCGAAAGTCAATTTCTTTAGTGGTCAAAAATTTTTTAATTAATTGTACCTACTTGAAAGCGATGAGGATTAACTGTGATAAACTTTTGATTTTCAATAAAGTAAGGTCCTCATAGTAACAACAATTGATAAAAAATGTTATCTGCAACAACATGGGTTCCAAGAGGCTACTCTGCTGAATTTCCAACTAAATATGAATTAGATGACGAAGAAATGGAAAGAATCAACAAGTTGGCACAATTGGAAATTTCTGATGCTCAACAAGAAATCCAAGCCATTGAATCTACCACTAACGATGACGCTGAAGCTGAAGAAGAAGATGATGAAGCAAAATTAACCTCCCAGTTTGACCAAGATGATGACTTGAAAGAATACGACTTGGAACACTACGATGACGAAGACGATGTGTCACCAACAATCTCAGGTGAAAGAATCGGTATGTTTCCAGGTCTTTCCAACAATTTGGAAGCTGAATATCATGACAATGAGGAAGAAGGTACCGATCCATACATTTCTTTACCAACCGAAGAAGATCAATTACAAGAAAAGGCCGATTTCCAAATTTATCCTACCGATAATTTGGTCTTGGCTGCTCGTACTGAGGATGATATTTCATATTTAGACGTCTATGTCTATGACGACGGTGCCGGTGCTCCAGATGGTGCCTTAGAAGAAGAAGAAGATAAATTGGATGCTGATGTCGCCAAGGGAATGACCAGAGGTGCTTCTGTTTACATCCATCACGATTTAATGCTCCCTGCTTTTCCTTTGGCTGTTGAATGGATCAACTATATTCCAGGGAGTGAGAACGAGCAAAATAACACTGGAAATTTCGCAGCTGTGGGTACATTTGATCCACAAATTGAAATTTGGAACTTGGATGTTGTTGATAAGGCTTTCCCAGATGTTATCCTTGGTGAACCAACAATGACTTCCAAGAAGTCCAACAAGAAGAAGTCCAAGTCCAAATCCAAGGCCAACCATATCACAACACATCACACCGACGCAGTGTTATCCTTATCTCACAACAAACTACACCGTAACATCCTTGCCTCCACATCTGCCGATCACACAGTGAAACTCTGGGATTTGAACAATGCTACAGCTGTCAGATCCTTTGATATGATTCATCATGGTAAGAATGTTTCATCATCTCAATGGCACATGACCGATGGGTCTATTCTATTAACCGGTGGTTACGATTCTCAAATTGCTCTATCAGATGTTCGTATTTCTGAAAATGACAAGCTATCAAGACATTATGCTTTGAATTATTCTCAAGATATCGAATCTGTCCAATGGTTGACCGAATCTTCTTTTGTTGCAGGTACCGATCAAGGTAACGTTTACTGTTACGATATCAGAAACGAATCAAAGCCTTTATGGACTTTACAAGCCCACGATGCTGGTATCTCTGCTCTTCAAGTAAACCAACATATTCCTGAATTATTAGTCACTTCCGCTATGGGTGAAAAGACTGTTAAATTATGGAAGTTACCTACTGCTGCTACTACTACTACTGGTCCATCTATGGTTCTCTCACGTGATTTTGGTGTCGGTAATGTTCTTACTGCTTCTTTCTCTCCAGATATTGAAACAGCTGGTAACATTGTTATTGGTGGTGTTAACAAGGGCATGAAGATGTTTGATGTGTTCAGTAACAGGGCTGTGAGAGCCTCATTTAAGGATCAGATGAGAGATTTGAAGAAAAGAGCCAGAGAGGAAGCTAAGGAGGCTGGCAGAGCTTCAAGATTCGCTAGAAAGTATGAAGAAGGTTATAAGGAACAAGTGTTGGAAGCTGAAAGTGGAAGTGATGGTGAAGGTGATGACGATGAAGAAGAGGAAGATGATGATGAGCACATGGAATTAAGAGGTTAACTCTTGTGACATATATTAGTAGCATTAATTGTATATTATTATTATTATTGATCAATACGTCAATTTATTAGATTCTTGTTTTTTAAATGGTTGAATTTATAAAGAAATTAACTTGTTACAGCTATCTATATAAGTCTTTTTCAAACTTACTACCTCTTCTGTTGCTTAATTCCCTCCGCAACTTTACCCAAAACACCAACAGCATCCAACTCCCAATACTTCAAATCCTTCCTAACACCGATCCACAATTGTCCAAGATTCGGTTCTACTTCCGCCACCTTCTCTTGTAACTCCTTCAAGGATTTCTTATCACTCATTTTCTCCAAAGTCACATACAACCAAGCATACGCATCACCAAACATCCGTTCCGTCTCAAGACATCTTTCGAACCATCTTTGAGCTTTGTCGTATTTTGCATCATCATAGAAGGTCTTACCGATTTCCAAAAGAATTAAAGGATGGTTTGAAGTTGAAGATAAAGCAGTAGTGAAGTCTCTCTTTCTAGTGGATTTATTATTGCTTGTATGTGCAAGTTTAAAGGACCATAATTTGGCAGAATTCGGATTTGTTTGTAAAGACTTTGCTAAAATTTGATCAATCTGAGAAATCGGAGTTTTTAATTGTCTTTCTAATTCCAATTTGGCATATAATAAATCTTCATTCCCAGGATTTGCCAACAACCCCATATCTATATCTGATCTTGCCTTAAGACGATTACCCATTGTTTGATCACATCGAGATAATTCTATCCATAATGGTACAACAGTAGGAAGGACCCGTGTGGCTTGAGATAGGACGTCACGTGCTTCATTAAGTTTATTTTGAGATTTGAGGATTTGAGATTTTTGTAAATAAATTTTAAAGCTTGTTGGGAACTGAGACAGACCGTCATTGGACCGTTCTAAGGCCTTTTCAAGGTTGCCTTTGAGACGAAGATGAGTGATTTGTTTGTACCAGAGACGTTCGTTGGAAATTGATGATTGGGCTTGTTGAAAAAGTGTATCAACTGTGTCAGATAAAGGCGAGGCAGCAGTTGTCTCTAATTTGATCAAAGCTAGCCAAATATCAACGTTATCATTTAGCGTTTCTAGTGAGTTTTGCAAGATGGTCTGGGCTCTTTTGATATCATTCCCGGACTTCCACACTTCTTTAGAATACATCAATCTAAAGGTAGAATTTCTAGGAAATTTGTCAATGATTGTTTCAAACAATTCATAAAGTGCTTCAAGGGGATAATTTGATTTATAAACAGAGATCAAAGTACGCCATGGTGCAGTTTTCTTCGGAAATCGGATCACAATTTGAGAAAGAATTGATTTATATGTGGGAACATGACTAACGAATTTCCTTGATTCGGCAATCAGATCAGAATAGGACACTTCTTCATCTAGAGAGAACACTTGTGCTACAATTGCATCGGTTATGGCAACAAATCTTTCTTCAAACTTGACAGCCTGATTATACCATTGATCTCTTGTAAGATTCTCACATTCTTTGAAAACCTTGCCCATCAATTTGGACAGTTTGGACATATCCTTAGTGTACTCATATTCCAAACTGACGGCACGTAACCAGATATCAACATTATTAGGGATCGCCTTTCTTGCCATGTTTAAAGATTTCTTAGCATCTTCATAGCATTGTAAGTTGACCAACATTAACCATAATTCAACATCTCCAGAGCACAACTCCGTAGCTTTTTGCAAAATCCGTTCCTTTGCCTCTTTGGTCTCTTGTCCATCTTCATCTTCAAATGAAACAAGCAATTTCCACAATACTGCAGAACTAGGATTCTCTGCAATACCCAACCGAGCCACCCGTATCTTATCTCTTACATCCATTTCCAACTGACAAGCCAATTCCCATAATTTTATTGCTTGCGGGTTAGATCTGATAGCATCTGCAATGATCCCCTTTGACATCTTGAGCGCATCTACACTGCCACTGGCACGTGATCTATTAGTATATTCGATCCAGATATCTTCATCTTTAGAACATTTCAATGTCCCTGTTCGTAGGATCTCTAAAGATTTGGTGAAATTGTTGGCAGTTTGTTCGAGACGGGAAAGTGTGATGTATGCTGTTGGATTCTCAGGGTTTGTTTTCAAGTACTGAGTTAAAATTGTACGGAGTTTAGATATCTCTGCTGGGTCTGTGGTTTGCGTTGGAGTTGTGGTTAGGTATTTTTCTGTGTTCAGATTGGTTGTTGTTGTAGTGTTGGTTAAGTTGTCAAGTTGAGAATGGAATATCTTGGACCGTTCGGTTGTCAATGTGTCGATGTCTATCGAAGTTTCTAGTTGGCCCTTGATAGTATTTTCAGCAAGCAATGAATCAGGTGCTGCGTATGTTCGTCTGTTGTCCTGTTCTTCCTTTCTAATTCTCTTGTTTCTCTTAGTCAAGTCTCCAACCTCTGGTAAATTTGTCCATTGTTCCACAGAGATGGTAGAGAGGCCCTGCTTGAGATCAACGAATTGGGAAGAGATCTTAGAAACATTCTTGTTGAGACCTTCTTCTTCTTCGTCATTATTATTATCTGTATCATATTTCCTCTTCTTATTTCTACCTCCTCTACTTCTCATTCTTTCTTCAATCTTCTGAAAGATCAAATCTGCCTCCTCATCCTCCTTATCAAGCTTTGCACTTAGCAGTCCATTTTCATCCTCATCGACATCTCTGAAGTTCTCATCATCAGCATCTGAATCTTCATCATTATTCCTTTGTTGTCGTTTATTTCTTGAAGTTGATACCACTCGTGAAGAACCAACATCTGCTCGTGTGGTGAACCCCATGGCCCCACGGCCTATACCAGCAATGTACCCCGGTGGGGCTTCTTGGTCTAAAAAGGATTTTCTTTCCATTCCGTTTAGATATAAGAATTGGTGCTGGGAATAATAAGAAGGAATGTTATTCTAAAGTCAAAAAAAAAAACTTGGTGATAATTTGTTTACCCTTATTAGCCGCCGCCGTGAACTGGTAGACGCAACATTCTTAAGAATTATTTCAACGTTAGAGTTAACAAATACTATATATTAGCAAAACTGATCAAACACCCCCAAATAACGTGTTTTATTTGTATAATAATCTTCAAATTTCCAGTTTTTTCTCAGAATACTTTAAAAGGAGTTGAAATTTAGTTCTTGTAATGGCAGAAATTACTTCGCTCGGCTAATTAAAACCAACTTGATCACGTGCCACTAATATTAAATTCCAAGTTTCAAGAAGGAAAGAAAGGCTCTGATTTGTGTCAAAGGGCAAAAAAAAACACAAAAATTAGCAACTTAAAGCAAAAGCCTAAAATATATTGTATTTTGTAATACACATATATATATATATACATATTATCACCATAATATCTCAAACATTTATACAGGTCTTAATAGATCATAGTTAATGGACGAATCATACATCAACGAATCACATTTCATTGCCTTTGGAAAGGCCTTAGAATACAACAATGACGATATTGATAAGATCACCTCAATAAACGATTGGACCACAATTCATAAGAAAGTAGACCATCCTTCATACAGCACTGCGTCTAGAAAGGCTTCGAATACGACTCGGAATAAGACCTTTTATTACCAGAATGATTACTTCCAAAGTTGGTCATATAAGCTTCTTCGATTTCCTATCCTCTTGGCGATATTATTGTGGTGTCTTTTTCTCTTCATTCTCTATATTGTACTTCGTATTTATATCACCATCAGTGAAAAATGGTCAGGGCTGATTCTTCATAATAAAAGAAACAAACTGGTGACAAATTTAAATATAAATTCTGAGACTTACCAACAATGGATTCATAATGCGTTGGAATTAGATGAATATCTTCAATTGAACCAATGGAAATACAAGAAGTTCTTCTATTATTATGATTATCATACGATTCGAATCACTACTGCAACATTATACAAATTAACCAACCAAGGCCGTCTTGAAGAGTTATTATTATCATTGAATAATTGTCTACGTTCCAATTTTGCTGGAACAGAGAATTCCATTCTTTATTCTCAGACTCATTATGGAACAAAGTCAATCATCGATGAATATAATACCCAAGTTCAGAGATCTTTACAGTGTATTATCAATGATACTAGTTTGCCCTCAATGCTCAAGTACCAATTCTTCAAGAACATCTCTTCCAATTTTGGAAAATCTGCAATATGCCTCTCTGGTGGAGCATGTTTCGCATATAACCATTTCGGTGTCATTAAGGCATTATTGGATGAAGACGTTCTTCCTGAAATCATCAGTGGTACCTCAGGGGGAGGTATTGTTGCCTGTTTAGCCGCAACAAGAACTAATGAAGAATTAAAGGAATTGATCAAGCCGGAATTAGCCCAAAAGATAACGGCATGTGCCGAATCATTTGACGTTGTTATGAAGAGATTTATCCAAACCGGTGCAAGGTATGATGCAGTTGATTGGGCTAGGAAAGCTTCTTTTTTCACACGTGGGTCATTGACTTTCAAAGAGGCCTTTGAACGTACTGGGAAAATCTTGAATATTTCAACTGTTCCTGCGGACCCTTACTCTCCTGTGATTCTTTGTAATCATGTGACATCTCCAGATTGTGTGATTTGGTCCGCTGTCTTAGCATCTTCAGCTGTTCCTGGTATTTTAAACCCAGTGGTATTAATGAATAAAGATCCAAAGACTAATGAGTTATCCCCCTTCGCTTTCGGGTCGAGGTTCAAAGATGGATCATTACGTACTGATATTCCGTTGGAATCGCTTAACACTTACTTCAATACAAAGTTCACCATTGTGTCTCAAGTGAATCCCCATATTTCCATCTTCCAATACTCACCTCGAGGCTCAGTCGGTGCCCCAGTTCTACGTCGTAAAGTTGGCTTACGTGGAGGGTTTGTGGCTGCAGGTTTGGAGAATTATATCAAATTGGAGAATTTGAAATGGTTTAAACTTATTCGATCTTTGGATTTATTACCCCATTTAGGAGAGCAGGACTGGTCCAATGTTTGGCTCCAGAAATTCAGTGGAACTGTTACCATTTATCCACGTATGAGAGTAAGGGATCTTTATTATATTTTGAGTGATCCAAGTGAACAGAGATTACAGGAGATGATCAGAAATGGAGAAAGGGCTACATGGCCTAAGATTCTTTTCATCCAACATCGACTTGCTGTGGAAAGATTAATAATGACTGGATTAAGCAAGTATAAAGGAATCGTCAAAGGACAAAGACATGGTGGTCTTTTAGGTAATTCAACTTCTAAGTCACTAAATGATAAAAGTTATGTTTCAAAGAATGGAATCAGTCCTCTAATATCAGATGACGAAGAGACAACTTTATTAGATCAATCACGGATGATCACAGATTTGGATTCTAATATTGATGGAAGAAGCCAAGGAAGTCTACAGTTACAAAAAGGGTTCAATCAAAGTGGTATCACTTCTCCAATGGATGAAGTTATTAGTGAAACAGGGTTTTATGAAGAACAGGAGCAAGAAATCGATCAATTAATAATAAATATCGACAATTTGACAGATGAAGAACATATTGATGATTAGTGAGTATTAGACCAAATTACGAGCTACTACTTGAATGAACGATTGAATAATGGAAACTCTGAAATAACAATGCATATATAATTATATAAAAAAAGAAGATGAAGCTGACTTATATATATATATATAAAACAAAACCCAGCTGTAGTGGTTGAAAAACACACAAAAAACGAACCTAATGAACAATAACCTGAATAAGAAAATATAAGTAATTTTAAGCCTTAGACTTCTTCTTCTTCTTGGAAGATTCGTTATCATCTTCACTCTTTCTCTTCTTGTCCTTCTTTTCTTTCTTTTCCTTCTTTTCTTTCTTTTCCTTCTTTTCCTTCTTTTCCTTCTTTTCTTTCTTTTCTTCCTTAACTTCTTCTTCATCATCATCGATCTTAACGTCCAAATCCTTTCTAAACAAGTCCATGGCTTCTTCAATGGCATCAGCGTTCTTCATAGTTGGAGCACCAGTATCGTAGAAGTTCAATCTTTGTTCAACTTGCTTCTTTAAAATAGAACCAAAAACATTGGTTGGTTCGTCTGAGTAGTTGTCAATTCTAGAGGCAATGGAACACTTGTTAGCCAAGTATCTGGAGATTCTACCCTTGTTCTTGGCAGAAGCCTTGCCGATGAAAGAAGAGTGGTAAATCAAACCATACTTTGGAGTGTTACCCTTGGTCTTCAAAGCTCTGAAAAGAGCCTTTTCAGCACCCAAGATTTGAACAGTAGAAGCGGCTTGCTTGGATAAGTTGGTTAAAGAACCAGCGTGGGAGATCAATCTGGCACCGATAACTTCACCGATTAATTCAGATAAGTTTGGAGCAACGGTGTGCATCTTGTCGGTTAAGTAGTTGTATAAAGATCTTCTGTAATCAGTTAAAGAAACAACTCTCTTAGCAAAGACCAACAAGTTGTCAAAATCTTGTTCGGAAATATCTTGACCCATAGAGATCTTAGCGTTGTCAATAACGATTTGGGCTAAACCAGAGTCGTTGTTCAACAAGGCAGTCAAGTCATGTAACTTATCGTCTGTAAGAGAAGCCTTATCTTCAATGAATAAAGTCAACTTGGCAAAAGTGTAGTTGTCTGGAACTAGCTTGGCTAATTCCGGGAAATGCCAACCGTACCATTCCTTAACTCTCATGGAGAAGGTGTTGATATCCTTGTCTAGCTGGTCTAATAAGGCAATAGCTTGAATGATGTGGTTATCGTTCTTTTGGACAGAGAATTTAACCTTAGCACGGGAATAAGCGTGACCTAAACCTAATTGGGCACGTTCGATATCACCGGCTTGTAAGTCCTTCAATAACTTGTCACCATGTTGTCTGACACCTCTTAATAAATCTTGGGCTAAGTCGTTGGAGATACAGTCGACATATGGGAAAACTTCCTTGATGGATGGACCCAAATTTTTATCAGAAATAGCTAAAGAGACTTGCTTCTTACCCTTTGGAATGTTTAATTCAATAATGGATTTCAAGTATTCGGAGACTAAACCTTCAGAGATTTCGTTGGCATTTTCTAAAGCTTGAGCAGCACCTTTAAATGGGGCAAAGGAAACTAATTCAACTAACTTGGAGAAGGTGGATAAATCGTTGATTTGCTTTTGAACTTCTTTTAATTTGGAACCAATGTTATCTTGTTGTAACTTGACCTTGAAGATGGCATAACCAGTGGCTTCTTCGAAAAGAAGGTAATCAATAGAGGACATGATGCTATGGATTTGTGGTGGTGATGGTATCAACGGACTTTCGTTAAAATAACACCTTTGCCTTTTCTACTATGTGTGTGTGTGTGTGCGTTAATTGTAGGCTTTTCTGCCCCTTTACTATTTGATTTTCTTTTAGAAAAAAATTTTCTTTAGAGATGAGATGGTGTCCGGATGTAAGACTCGGACCTTGTCACCCGGCCTGCAAACCACTTTGAGTTGGAGAGAATTCGGTATGAGCAGCATCGATAGACTCAATCATTTCTCTACAAATTTATAATATTTATAATTTCCATTATTATTGTGTTTTTTTTTATAAATCTTATAATTATACAATTTTAAAATTCAATGATATGATCTTAATGATGTCTAACGCCACCCCTTCTCAGTAGAAGGATCATTAAATTTAATCAAACGAAACACTATGACACAACTTGAAGATATTTCAGAAGACCACATATCCATTCAACAACATCAACAGGATTCTGAGACCGTACTTGTTATTGCAGGAGAAGGTGTCAAATATGGCGGCTGTTGTATTGATATTTCTGCTAAAAAGCTACATTTAATAGAAGATATCTATGGTAAGGATAAATTTCTTCTTTTCTGTGAATCATTATTGTTAAAATTGACACCAACAAAAGTTTTATTCTCTGCTAGGATTGATGTTGATGTTCAAACTTTTATCCAAGGTGAATCGCAGAGTAACAATTATTTGGCCGAAATTGCTGCTTCTAAGGGGTTTAATATGATACAAAGTCTCAAGATTATTGATGAGCTTATGGATAGTAACATGGATATTGGGAACCCTGTCTATCCCTTATTGACTGAACTTAAATTCAATAAGGATCTTCATATGGCTGTATGACCTGCTTAATCATACTTTGAATTTACAATATATATATATATATATATATATTAGGGATATTTACTAACTATAATTTAAAAAAAATTGGAAAGAAATTTTCACTTGCAGTAGTGATGACACAATTAAAATCAATTCTTTTATTTGAAGATAATGTTGACGAAATGAGACTATCATTCTTAGTGAGATCCATTGAAATATTCACTGCCAATGATTTCATGTACGTTGATTCAGACTCCCTTTATGCTCTTCAGATAATCAATCCTCCAAACTTTGTGACTAATTATTCCAAATCACAAAAAAACTCAATCTTGGAACTTTTAAACCGTACAGGTTCTTCTTTGGGTAGGAAGATGTTCAGATCTATGATGGTTTCTCCCTTGGCTAATATTGATATGATCAATGATCGATTAAAGATTGTTGGTCTTTTCACTCAAGAACTGAATGCGAAATATTTAACGGAATTGGTTGCATTACAGAAATCTTTAGGAAATATCAATTCTGCTATGGATCATATAACCGCTGGTAGAGCGAATTTTGTAGTCTGGTTAAACTTGGAGAACTTTTTAAAAGTTTCTGTTGAGATTCTACAAATTGTTTATACTTTGAAAGAATCAACTGGATGTGTATTCTTTGAAAGAATATTGGATGGTGTTGATCTTTGTGAGCTTAGATCATTGATCAAGGATATCAATTACTTTATTGACTTTGATGCTTCAAAGGAATGTAAAAGAGTATATGTCAGAGATGGAATTAATGAAGAATTAGATGAATTGAAGAAGAAGTACAATGATTTAGAAATCGTATTACATGATTTGGCATATGAACTTTCCAAAGAGTATCAAATTGAAGAAGATATTCTCAACGTTGTCTATATTCCACAATTGGGATATTTAATTTCCATTGATATTGATTTTGATTTCTCCTTTCCTGAATCTTGGGAAGAGGTTTTCCGCACAGCTACTCATGTCTATTTCAAAGATCAATACATGAATCTGATGGATTCTGATTATGGTGACGTTTATCAATTGATTGTTGATTTTGAAATTGAATTGATTTATCATTTACAAACGAAAGTGCTAGAATATTCTGTAACATTATATGGCTTAGGTACATCTTTTGCTGAATTTGATTGTTATTTGTCGTTAGCTTCGTCTGCTATATTATACAACTTGTGTGAACCTGAACTTTGTGAGGATCCAGTACTTTTGATAGAAAGGGGAAGACATCCCCTATACGAACAGCAATTAGCTGGAGCCTTTATTCCAAACAATACAGTGATCAATAACACCTACAGTTCAGTCATAACAGGTGCTAATGGATCCGGAAAATCTGTTTATTTAACCCATGTTGGAATAATAGTGTATCTAGCTCATATTGGGTCATTTGTTCCAGCGTCGTCAGCAAAAATCGGGCTTTGTGATAAATTATTGACAAGGATAATATCAAGAGAGAGTATAGAGAAGACAACGAGCACCTTTTTCACTGATCTACAAAGAATTTCTAAATGTCTTCAAATGAAAACGGAAAGAAGTATTTTGTTAGTTGATGAGTTTGGTAAGGGGACAGATACTATTGGTGGACCAGCATTATTAGGGTCTATAATTCAGAGATTATTGGAGAATGGTTTATCTACAAGAAGCATACTAACGACCCATTTTCATGAGTTGTTTAAACCAGGTATATTGCCAGCATCTGTCAAACTTAATCATAATCATATGAAGGTTCTATTCTCATTGAATACTGAAACTCCAGAAGATGTTGAGAGAATCACATATTTATACAAACTTCAAGATGGTTTATGTGATAACAGTTTTGGTGTTGAATGTGCCTCTTTTTGTGGGATTCCCTCTAGTATCATCAAAAGGGCTAAGAATATTTCAAAAGAGGATGATAATGAAGAGCATGTTGCAGCTGAGAAGAGATTAAATAGAGCCAAAAGGATCACTAAAGATTTTTTGTTATGGAATATTGAAGATAGCAGTTGTACTGATATTGAAGAGTTAGACCTACGTGAAAAACTTCATGAAATCTTACACTCTGATATTTAAAAAAAAAAAATATTAAAAAAAATAGATATATGTATAAGAATCTTAAACACCAGTGAAGTTTTGTTGAATCCAAGAATTAACCATATTCAAAGCAACTTCAGGTTGATCATAAGGAACCATATGACCAGCATCGTAAACTCTTAAGAAAGTCAGACCGCCAAAGCTTTTAATTTGACCGGCTTCACTTCCATCAACACCGCCCATCCAAGGCTTTAACAATTCCTTCTTAAAACTATCACCCAGAATCCAATCCAAGTTATTGGTCCATCCTAAATTACCTAACCAATTACAAATGAAGTCCTTGTCACCAGCATAAATCAAAACTGGGTATCCCTTATTAAGTAATTCGGTGATATAACCTTGGAATGGCTTTGAACCATCACCAGTTAATGCAAACCCTGCGAAAACATCATTACTACAACCAGTGTATGAATCAACTTCAGATCCTAAAGCAGCTCTAACCTCAGGAAGATTCAAATATTGTTCCAGGTAATCAATGCCTTGATAACAAAGACCGTTATCAGATTCACATTTACTTCTGATATCATAATAATTTAGCCCAGTCTTTGTGAATGGGCCTAATAATTTATCTTCACAATAAACGTTTGCAGGTACACAAGCAAATGCAGATTTTGTCTTATAACAAGCTTTTGTCAAAGTAGTACAACGAGGTAAATCTTTAGTCATAGAATCACAAGCCTTATCATCAAGCACTTTCTTATACCCGCCTAATCCACAAGCCATAGGTTGATAATAGGCGTTTTGGGTCAATGAATCAGTGATCCCATTCCCAATCAAAGCAGAAGTCAATTCAAACGATCTGTCTGCATGGTTAATGATTTCAGAGGCAATGTTTGGAATGTAATGACCAGCATAACTTTCACCAGAGATATGGAAATCATTCTTAATAAATTGAGGGAATTTTTGGAAAAATAATTCAAGAAAGATGTAAACATCCTTAGCAGCAGCATAAGAACTGGTGACTTTCTCATCACCATACGAATACCCAACACCAATTGGTTGATCAAGGAAAATGACAGAAGCGTTAGAATTCCAAGAATATGGATTATAAACTGGCTTAATGTCAGGACCAATTGAAGAAGGTCCTAATTCGAAGAAAAGACCAGTCATACTACTGCATCCTGGCCCACCGTTCAACCATAAAATAACTGGATCATTCTCTGGATCGTTTCTGGATTCGAAGAAGTAATAGAAGAAATGATGGTCTGGGAAATCAAGGTATCCTGAATATTGTTCCACGGTATCAATACCTAAGGAAGCTGGATCATTCTTACTGATTCTTAATTTATGATCTTGATACTTTTTATTAGTAACATATTCATAACTTTTTGGAAAAAAATCTTCCTTGAAGGATTGTTTCTTAGCTTTAGGAATGAATTGTCTTTTCTTATAATCGTCAATCTTTTGGTAAAGTTCAGCGACAGTGAAATCATTGTAAAGATCTTTCCAAGTGTCAACAATCTCAGAAAAGGAGTCAATACTATTGGAGAAATCAGCATATTCTAGGACATTGTTTAAGGAGTCCTTCAAATTGAGTGGCGATTGTGGCAAAATGTTGGGGATGATAGATCCACTAGCTACTATAGCTAGTAGTAATGTATTGGATGATAATAATTTCATTGCTGTCAATCTGTTTATATTAAAAGCGATCAACAATTGACTAGCAATTAGTTTATTGTTTTTTTTTCTAAAAGAAAAAAGAGATTGATTGTGTGGTCAAGGTAAAAAGGGACTTTTTTTTTTTTTTTTTTTTTGACACACTGATTATGTGGGAGCAACAACTATATATTACCATGACGCTAAAATTTGAATCACGTGCGGATTCTATTATACCTACAACATTATTTAAAAGATTCCAAAGGAGTAGATGAAAACTTATCATCAGAAACAAAGGTTAAACCTAATATTGAAGACTATTTAATATTAGAATCTATGCTATCGTAGCAGAAGTTTCTGTTCTTTGCTTCTTAGCAGCAGTAGCATCATCTCCATTTGGATCAGCTGTATCTTCTCTTTTCCTTTTCAAAACCAAAGATGGATTTATGCAATAATGAACCTTTCTATCAATATCTGTTGCTTCTTCTTTAGTTGGATTTTGAGTGATTCGTATCATAGTTGTACATTCTTCAACTGTCCTTGAAAGTTCTTGGTATAAATCTATCTTTGCTACGGGTTTGATATCGTTCTTTTTTTCATCTCCTTCAACATTTTCTTCCTTCTTTTTCTTGACATCCTCTGTTTCGATGACTGGTGTTGAATCCACATCCCCTTCGTTGGTAGTCTCAGGTACTTTAACTTCAGCTTCTGTTTTGAATTTTTTTTCTAAATATTTACTGACAATAAGAGGACTAACTGAACTTAAACAAGCAAGAGCAATCTGAGGTGGTGTGAAATGGAAAAAAGCGTCTGAGATCAAGGCTTCATCAATGAGTTTTCTAGACTTATCGTAGGCTTTGCCAAGTTCTTCAATCGTGAACTCATCACCTAAAACGTCTTGAATATCATAGAAAAACCCATAAAGAGGACGGAATGGATGATGTACTAACAATGTGAACTTAAGCGATTGCAAGACTTCGAATTCAAGTTTCAAGATAGATTCAGGTGTAGTTTTAGGGATTCTTTTGGAGAAAGAGTTGATACTGATGAAAGAATTCTCAGATTTGGCAGCTAAGAATAGACAAGTGAGAAGAACCAATTTTGGATGATATTCCATCACTGAATTGACAAGATAGAATTTTCTCAAAAATGAAACTGCAGTAGCACGGACTTGAGACGGTAAATTTAAATGTTTAGCAAGCATTCCTATTCTTCTTGAATTGAAAGAAATCAATTTCAGTTCTTCATCAACTGTCACTTTGATTATAAGTTCAGGCGAAACTTCTCCATTGAGTTTCTTTAAACGTTCATCTACTTTAAGACACCCCTTCTTGTTGACAACTTCACGTTTGGTAAGAAGTTCTTCTTTTGTGAATGACCACAATCGATATTGTGAGGAACGACGATATAATTCGTCAAATGTAACTCTTGGAACAGACATGGTTATTTATCAATTGGGGAGATTTTAGTTGGATCTGGAAAACTGTTTAACTTCTTTAAAGGTGTTAAGTAAAAAAAAAAAAAAAAAAAAAAAAACTTAAATTTTT
>JADIOT010002497.1:31463-45766 GCA_018343995.1 Waltiozyma sp. UFMG-CM-Y6624
TAAAAAAAAAAAAAAAAAAAAAAAAAAAACCTAAATTGCTAATGTAGGTTTAGCAGTTTTCTGGGCATCTGATTATTTCTTGATTTCCGGTTTGCGCACGACCATTTTATTCATTAGATCTAATTTTAAGGATTTTTGTACTGTTTATAATGTTGTAAACTTAGATTCTATTTAACCTCAAAATTAAAAAGCTTGATTTGAAACCTTAAAAAAATATTGGAAAAGATTTAATATAGAAATAAATATTGCAAAGCCATCATAATAAAGCAAACTCATGTATAGTCCCGCCATAACTTCCTGATTCATCCAAAGTGTCGTTTATCTCCAAAATCACATATCTAGAAGTGACTCCTCCAAAATTGAAATCTTCACCCAGTTTGAATGTAGTTTCATTGTGAGGCAATAACTTGATTTCATTAGAATCTGTTTCAACCCAAGGAATTGATACGGAAACTTGGAAAACGTCAAGAACTTTAACTAATTCCAACTCTTCATGGTTCAGGAACGCTTCGTCATAGTCTGCATTATAATCAGGAGGCGTCACGTATAATGAGACGGTTTTTGCTGGTCTGTTTCCCCATATAATGAGACCTTCGGTGAATGTTTTAATTGATCCTAAATCGATAAATAACCGACCTGGAGAATCACGATGCCGTGGTTGCCAAAAAGTATAATTGTTACCATCGATAGCTGACATTGCAACTTCACCAGGTGATCCTGCTGTTAGGTTTCTAATTCTTTGACATTCACATAACGATCCTCTGATATTTTGTTCTGGGATGAAGTTCGGCACAATGAGTGATGAGCCTGGTTTTAACCAGTATTCACCAGCTTTGGGGTTTCTTTCGACGACATCAATTAAGATTGGTTTATTACCTCTGTGTCTAATTATACCTTCTTCATCAGTTATGCTGATATCCAAATTCTGTTTAAGATACTTGACACCTGATATGAATATTCCACCTGGTAATGCTTCTAACTTCACCGGGTCAAACTTGAGAATCCTTTGAATTTTTTGTTTTCTGTTATCAAATTTTTCGGCATATTTAACTCCCAGTATACCATAGACTAACGCCTGTAAGTACCCACCAGATGCTGTTAGGAATGGGAATGCTGGATTTGTGCCACCATTTGTTAGAACGTTATCATCTGCTTGCTCTGAGAATTGTGCAAACGGAGCACGTATATAAGGAAGAACCGACTTCAAAAGATAAGACTGACTAGAACATCCAGAACCTAATAATCTTGTGGAAGCGATAGTGAAAATAGGGAAAGTCATTGCTGGTCCAATATCTGCTTGTTTGAGAGAGTAATAGTACAAATCTTTGGTCAGCTGCGTCATCGAATCTACATCTTTCAGTTCATCAGAATAGTCAAGAGGAAAAGTAAGAAGGACAACATCGGCTTGTTTAATAGAGACTGCTGAAGTCATACCGGAATACTCAAGGGTGATATTATAAGGTGATTTTGGAACATGGACATTGTTCTGAATCTTTAACCATTCAAGATTGATTTCCTCATCCAAATGTATTGCAGTAATGATAGTCTTTTTTAACAACTTGTCGATGCCGTCATTAGTAAATGCACCATTATCAACATGATTAGCATACTCATCTGGATCTGTTAAGTTATGAGTAACATATTTTCCAAGGGTTTGATTAAATTCGACATACTGCGAAAGGAAGTTGGAAGCATCACGTAGTAATGGCCATGTTGTATATCTTAAATAATCTTCACTTTCACCGGCAAGATATATGACCCAAGAAGCTAAAGCCACATCAACATTAATATGGTACTCATAATCAACACAAGGGCCAGTAGATGTACAATTTCCAAATCTACCAGATGTCCATGGATAAGCAGCTGCCCCACCAGTGTATCCATAGTGTTCTGCATTCTTGACGGCTTGGTGATGGGTGTAATTCCTGTACTGAGACAAAGCTTTAGCAACATCAGGAGCAAACGGTAAAATACCTGGAAGAATCCAAATATCAGTATCCCAAAAAACCATACCACCATAACTATCAGATGAAAGGCCTGAAGTACCTAACGCTGAAGTAAGATTGACAGAACTAGGTTGGGTATTCGAAAGAATATGAAACAAGCTTGCTCTGGCGGCCAATGTTAGAAGACCGTTAGAAGGAATATTAACGTCAGTCTCCTGGAATTGATTCTCCCAAGTTCTAGAATGGATAGCGTATAAAAGTTCTTCCCCTTGATTTTTTGCTTCTAAAACAACTTTCTTAGCATGCTCAAGTTCTTTTCCTTTGTAAGATGGATCAAGTTCTGAAGATACAATTCCAATAAATTTGTGTGCCCTTAATTGGGTATTTTGTTCCAATGTGGTCTTAAACTCTCTGACAATTTTTGTTCTGTTGACAACAAATGTGGCTGAGCTGTTAATATCCCATGATGAATACAATGCAGCCTTAGAGTATGGAACATGTTCAGGACTAACTTCCATATAAATACCATCTTTATCATGGCCGATGTTCTGAAAAGTGGTTCTCTCACTTGTATTAAAATCCAAAAAATCTCGTACTGTGATGTTCAAATCTTGTGACAAAGGTTCTACTTTAAATCTCATCAACCCCAATGGAAGAATGTGTTTATGTGCAAATATATCAACTTGAATTTCAACGGTATTCATCCATCTGAGTCTTGTTGATACTAATCCGTTTCTGATAGACATGTTCTGATGATAATGAGAGACATCAGCTTGTATGACACTATCTGGATTAAATCTATACCGCTTGCCATTGATATCCAAGTCAAGTTCAAAATTGGCCCAGTAAGGCAACGAAGAGATCACACTATCATAGCCATCAGCGTACAATTCTGGAAAATTTGTATCAGGTAATTCCTTTTGTAGAGAGAAGAATCCTGCAGAGAATGCACCGGTATATCTCTTATTGAATAGTGGCCACCCATTGCCCAAGACACCTTCATCATCCACGATATCAGCATGAATATTTATCTCATCATAACTAAAACCCTGACCTAACGTGGATATTCTGGCGCCAATATACCCATTGGAAACATATGGTTGGCGAGAGTACATATTTTTGGAGAAGTACGTGTTACCTAAAACACGGTTGTCACTATCGTAAAAACAATCTTGTGAATCAGCAATGTGTCTTAAGATGTTCTCAGATTGTTTACACAATTTCACAACCTCTGGCTTACTTTTCAAGGATTCAATATCAATATCATTTCCATAAATTGGTGATTGAGGTGCCAGATGGACCCTGATTGGGCTTTTCATGAATGAAGAGAAGAAAAATAACAATAAAAATGGTACTGAGAATGTGAACAGGATCAGCTTGTGTCTTAATAGTTTGGTGTGTGTCAGTGCCCCTGTTACTGCCGTTGATTTTTTGGCCTTATCTTTAATTATTTTTGCAGTCATTTCAAAGCAAACGAGGTTGTTAACTGTTGGTTTTGTGATTGGAAACCGCTATATTGTGAGGTGCTTTTTAAAGGACCACTTTAGAATCGTGGTTTAAACTTAGCATTTTGAAGTTTAACAACAGCTAAGGGGGAATAAGATCCCTTAATAGATTCAAATTTTAACTAAATATTTATTAAAAATAACCGCTGGAATTTCCAATTAGTTGCTAATTATATTTATTTGGAGAGGTAATTTCAAACTTTAAATTATAAATTGTAGAATCTCCCTAAAACTTTTATTACCTAATCTGTTTTCAATTTCTGGGGAAGCATCATCGCTCGTAACAGATCCAAATCTGGAAATAAACGCGCACAGCGAACGACCAATAAAATCGGCGCTTGAATTTTGCAGGTGGATTTTTTTTTTTCATTGGGCGCTTTGGGCGGGCGGCGGACAGTCGAGCAGGTAGAGGAATTCACCTTTTTTCAAAAATCAAAAACTTCTTTCAAACCAACATCGACCACACACATTTTATCTAAAAGTTACAAAAAATTTAACGATCAATTATCGAATTATTAAAGATGTTGTCACGTACCGCTATCCGTACTGCTACTAGATCTGTCGTTGCTGCTCAAGCTGCCCGTTCTATCAACAGAGTTGTAAGTGAAGGCAATTCATTTGGGTAGTTGGAAGTTTAAGTTTATGAGATTCCATGGAGCCGACAAGACCAACAAGTCAAATATTCCTTTCACTGCATATTCAGACCAAGTCACATACAATCAATTCAATTTAATTCTCTTTTATTAAATAATCAATTGCATCCCAGAGACGAGCATAGTCCTTTAAGAGCTCGATCGATCTTCAGGATCAAAATGGGGAAGGAAATTAGTCCTCCTCACCTCCTCTATTTGGTACCTCGCAAGAACTGGAACCAATATCATATATCATTTGATCACCTGCTCCATGGAATTGATCTTCAAAATCCAATATATTCTACTATTGTTCAATATTCTCCTCAGAAATACTAACGAAGTTATACAGGCTCGTCCAGCCTTCATGGTTGCTGGTCGTCGTTTCGCTTCCGCCAAGGCCCAACCAACCGAAGTTTCTTCTATCTTAGAAGAAAGAATCAGAGGTGTCTCTGAAGAAGCCAATTTAAACGAAACCGGTAGAGTTTTATCTGTTGGGTATGTCTAAACTATTTTTTTTGATTTGATAATTCATAATCATGTTCTGTCTCCAATCAATAATTTTTGTCCATGATCAGTCAAAACACGCATTCATTCAACAAACTTAAATCAACAATATCTATTTCACATGTCGAACAAATCGTTTAATTCACATTGCCTAATATTAATTTTCCAAAGAAAAACGCTTAACACGGCAAATTTTTCGCGCGCGTCAAATTCAAATTACACAAACCGCCAGGCAGCCCAACCTTAAACCAAAAAAGGGGAAATGCCACATGGAACACACAGAACACAATTATCAAATATTTTATTAAAAGTAAAAAAACCTATAGAAACAAATTTACTAACATCTTCGTCCTCACAGTGATGGTATTGCCCGTGTTTTCGGTTTAAACAACGTCCAAGCCGAAGAATTAGTTGAATTCTCCTCCGGTGTTAAGGGTATGGCCTTAAACTTGGAACCAGGTCAAGTTGGTATCGTCTTATTCGGTTCTGACAGATTAGTCAAGGAAGGTTCCACCGTTAAGCGTACCGGTAAGATTGTTGATGTTCCAGTTGGTCCACAATTATTAGGTCGTGTTGTCGATGCTTTAGGTAACCCAATCGATGGTAAGGGTCCAATCAACGCTGAAAAGACCACCAGAGCCCAAGTCAAGGCCCCAGGTATCTTACCAAGAAGATCCGTCTACGAACCAGTCCAAACTGGTTTGAAGTCCGTTGATGCTTTAGTCCCAATTGGTAGAGGTCAAAGAGAATTGATTATTGGTGACAGACAAACCGGTAAGACCGCTGTTGCCATTGACACCATCTTAAACCAAAAGAGATGGAACGATGGTACTGACGAATCCAAGAAGTTATACTGTGTCTACGTCGCTGTCGGTCAAAAGAGATCCACTGTCGCTCAATTAGTCCAAACCTTGGAAGAACACGATGCCTTAAAGTACACCATCATTGTCTCTGCCACTGCTTCTGAAGCCGCTCCATTACAATACATTGCTCCTTTCACTGCTTCTGCTATTGGTGAATGGTTCCGTGACAACGGCAGACACGCCTTGATCATCTTTGATGATTTATCCAAGCAAGCCGTTGCTTACCGTCAATTATCCTTATTATTAAGACGTCCTCCAGGTAGAGAAGCTTACCCAGGTGATGTTTTCTACTTACACTCTAGATTATTAGAAAGAGCTGCTAAGTTAAACGACTCCTTAGGTGGTGGTTCCTTAACCGCTTTACCAGTCATTGAAACCCAAGGTGGTGATGTCTCTGCTTATATTCCAACCAACGTTATTTCCATTACCGATGGTCAAATTTTCTTAGAAGCTGAATTATTCTACAAGGGTATCAGACCAGCTATCAACGTCGGTTTATCCGTCTCCCGTGTCGGTTCCGCTGCTCAAGTCAAGGCCATGAAGCAAGTTGCTGGTTCCTTGAAGCTTTTCTTGGCCCAATACAGAGAAGTTGCTGCTTTCGCCCAATTCGGTTCTGATTTAGATGCTTCCACTAAGCAAACCTTAGCCAGAGGTGAACGTTTGACTCAATTATTAAAGCAAAACCAATACTCCCCATTAGCCGCTGAAGAACAAGTTCCATTAATTTTCGCTGGTGTTAACGGTTTATTAGATGAAGTTGCCTTATCCAGAATTGGTGAATTCGAAACCGAATTCTTAGCTTCCTTAAAGGCTAACAACGTTGAAATCTTAGATGCCATCAGAGAAAAGGGTGAATTATCCAAGGAATTATTAGCCAAGTTGAGAACTGCCACTGAACAATTCGTTGCCACCTTCTAAGCTGATTGACTTTGATGTTGATTTTGTTTATACTTTAGAATGAGTTAGAAACTTATCTAGTTACGTTTTTTATTATTTGATTATTACTTTATATTGATTATTTAAAATTTTGAAAAGAATGAATATTCCTAGCGAATTGATGTTTTCGTTTTAAACCCCTAAGTTTTTTTGTATATTTTTTTTTTTTTTCACAAATGGGTTGTTTGAATTAGCAGCTACCTTTTCCTGAAAAAGATTACGAATAAAGCAAAATGGTTATATGTAGATCAATGTTAATCGAATGTTATAGAATTTATTTATTTTTCAAGAAAGAAAGAAAAAAAATGATATTTTTGAGTTTTGACGCCACAAAACCACACGTGAAATCAAAACAAAACAAACAGGAGGCGTGTGTCGCGGAACAGGTTGAAAACAAAACAAACAGATAAGTATAATAAAATTGAAATCACAGAAGAAAATGCACTTTAATTAACTGGATTTACACCTTAGACACACAAACACAGACATCACACACAATTTAATGTCACTGCAAGCTCAAATGAAGAAAAGGAGAGGTGTACCTGATCAAACTACACAAAATGTTGGCCGTCGAGTGGCAAGTGGTGGTGATTTCCTTCGTCAACAACTAGCCAGAGATTCAGCTAGAGATCAATATCAAACATCAACAACTGCTGCTACTGAAGAAGAAGAAGAATTATACATCTTGCCATCTGATCAACATACAATGAATGCCAATTTTGAGGAATGGATAAAAATGGCTACTGATAATAAGATCAATTCGTCTAATTCTTGGAATTTTCAATTGATTGATTATTTCCATGATTTGAACATACTTAAAGGGAATGACGATAATATTAATTTTCAAAAGGCAAGTGCTACTTTAGATGGTTGTGTGAAGATTTACTCCTCAAGAGTTGACTCGGTTGTCACAGAAACAGGAAGGTTATTAAGTGGATTGACACAGAAACAAGTCAAAAGTAAAAAGAAGAAAGAAGGACAAGCAGGTCAAGATGGAGAAAATGAGGATGAAGAAGAAAAAGAGGAAGAAGAAGAACCCGAAAATTCTGATAATGAAGACGGAAATTTTTTGATAGATCAACCTCAAAAGAAAAACAGAAATAAGGTTCGTCCAGCTACAGACACATTAGTATCGTTTGATACAATAAAGCTTCGAAAACTAGACGAGGATTTGAACATTGATCCGTTATTCAAAAAGACACTAGCAGAATTTGATGAAGGCGGTACTAAATCTTTGCTTTTGAACACACTTGGACTTGATTGGCAACTCCATGTTGTCTTCGACGCCAGTACCACCAACGGTAATGATGAGAAAGAAGATGAGACTAATACTCAAAAAGAAGAAGATATTGGGATTAATGACTCAGATAAGGAAGTTGACTTGAAAACAATTGAGATGCTAGTGGGGAATGGGGATATTCAGACAGATGAATATACACTATCGCATCGTTTACCACAGGTGGAATCTGTTCTTCTTGACATTCACAAAGCTAGGGATCTTTTAAATGACATAAACCAAGAAGAATACCTTGAATCTGTGCCTAAAGAAGTGGACCAAAACTTTGGATTAAACGATTTTGTTGCCAATGATGACATGGGTATTGATGATTATGGCGACAATGATGATTATGGGGATTATGATGGAGAACCTAATCCAATAGATATCATTGAACAAGAATTAAATCAGTATCAAGATCCTGATCGGGAGGAAGATTCTAGATCAGGAAAATTGTCTTCTACTATTGTTGATAACGATTTGATGGCCTACTTTGATAGTGCGGTGAAGAGTAACTGGAATAGAGATAATTGGAAAGTACGATCCTTTAAACGTCAGTATATTAAACCTGTTGTTCAGGATATTAACGGCACCAATATTGCTACTAATACTAAGGTAGACTTAGATGGAAATCCAGTTATACAAAGGAAACGCAAAGAAGGCTTGGTCATTGACTTTTTGAGTATCGATGAAGAGGACTATGAAGAGGAGAAAAGGATATTCCAGAAGGGTAAATCTCTACTCATGCCACAAAATTCAAAGGATATATTGGATCCTGAAAGGGAAACAAGGTATTTGCTACCTGATGATTTGTATTTTACGTCTCAACAACTTATGAGACTCTTCACAAAGAACCAATTCTTGAACAATCTCTTCAAGAAGCCATCAGAATATCAAGCCAGAAAACACAACATCGATCAGCTACATGCCGATGAATTAGCGCCCACCAAGGATGTTGATGCTGATTTCTGGGCAAAGAACTATAAAGAACAAGAAGAAGAACAGTTCAACAGGTCTTTACATCATGACACAGCACCACTCGGAGAAGGAGATGATTATGATGACTATGACGATGGTGGGTTTGACAACTATGATACTGCAAATGCCAATACTGCTCTTGAAAGTCAACGGTACTTGGTAAATGATTTGATAAAAAACTCAGGTGGTGATAAGCGCGGTGTTAGTTATGCAAAGGTTGCTAAGAACGTCAACGTTAAGGCTTTGAAGGATAATTTATGGAAGGTTATAGAAAGTAAACTAGGAGGAGACAAAGCAACTGAAGAACCGGCAAAAAAGAAGTTAAAAATGGAAGAGAAATTCTCAACAATAGTTCATGATATGGAGAAATTATACCGTAGAGATGAAAGAAAGGACTTATCGACAAGTTTTTGTTTTATTTCCTTACTTCATTTGGCCAATGAACATGGGTTGACAATTCAATCTTACAATAAAGAGAACACTGAAGAAAAACTTACTGATTTGAAGGTTTTTCTGGGTGATTTGCCATATAGTAGATGAAGGTTAATATATATTTATTGGACAATATAGAATATTTAATGACTTGTAAAAAAAAATACAGTTGCAGGACCAAGGAGGTGGTTTTTGCGCCAATAAATTCGCATTTTATTTTTGAAAAAAAAAATGGCGAAAATAATAATCAACAAAAATCGTTGTGCCAAAAACGTCAATAACAGTTTTGTGAACAATAGAATAATACGACCACAACACAGTTGGACAAGTTTAAAAACGACGCTAGATTAATTGCTCTTTTTACAAAGAAAGAAAAGTATTTAATTGTTCAAAAAAAATAAACATGCCGCCAAAACTCACAACATCACGTCGTAGAACAAAACAACAAATAGCTGCCAATCAACGTCAAACAACTGCAAACGTTGCTCAACAAGCCCCTCCTCTACCTGTTGACGACCATATGCAAATTCATGATGAGGCAGACGTTATGTCCTTCAGGGCACTAGGCATACAACGATTCATGCATAATGTTGAACTTATGGAAAATGTCACTGAGAAATGGATCCATATGGATGCTATCAAATCTGGGTCTCCATATCCAAATATTGATCTTAAAGGAGAGCCTGATGACTTGAAGTCTGGGGAGTTGTATTTTGGTGATCTGAAGGTTATGAGACATAAAGCTAAGGTTTTAAAGAAACAGTTGAAACTACAGAGGAAATTAAAGAAGTCTGGTATCTCTGATGATTTGGAAATAAACAAAGGTCTAAATAAAATCATCAACCAATTAACTCAAACAACCGAATCAATTCCTGCATCAGATCAAAACATAATAGATGTGGAATCCCAATTCAAACACCTTACAAACAAATATATCAATATCTCTACAATAACAACACCATATGCACATAAGTCACTTCAGGAAACATATCAATCTAACAACATCGCAAACAACTCTGCTCCACAATCATACTGGGCTGAACTTCGTCATTTAAAAATGGAGCAAGCACAATTATCAATCCGCGAAGCCAAAGAACGTGAGCTTCGTGAAATGGCAGCCGAACAAGCAAGAGTTCTTCAACAAGAACAACAGGATCGTGAGATTAGGGAACGTGAAGAAAGGGACAGAATCATTCTCTTAGAGCAGCAACAACATCTACAAATACAGCAGCAACAACAACAACAGAGAGATATTATGAATCAGGTTCAAAATCAACATCAAAATCAACAAAATTTTGGTGGCTCTAGTAACTCCTTACTTCTTCAACAAACCCTCAGTTCTGAGGAACCACAGACTGATTTCTCATTACTTCCTCCACCAGATGATGACGAGGATGACAATGGTGATAATAATGATGACGATGGCTTAGGCTTAGGTGATGATGCTTTTGGTGATGGCGTGTTTGGATCTGGTGTTGGCGGAGATGAGGATGACAATGGATTCTTAATGTAATATATATATATATATAAATATTTTTGGCTTCTTGATCTATTTAACTTTTTTTCTTTGCGCTATGGAAGGAGTTCTGTTTAAATTAATTAATCAGATCTAAAAAGATAATTAAATACGTCTTAAACAAAAGAAAATAGGCACGTGATGGTTTATAAAGTGAATAATGCTTTAGATTTCCAATTTTGGATATTTATGGTAATTTACTTGATTATAGACACCAAAAAAGGACAAAACGACCGTTAAAGTATGACAGTCAATATTTAACTGTCAACAATTACCAACGCAAGTGATAAAGACAACACAAGAATTGTTTTATACCAACAAACAATTATTTGACGTCCTTCAATTACTCCTTACTTAGTCAAAAAAAAAAAAAAAAAAAAAAAAAAAAAACATGGTACGTTTTAAAACTTTTATAAATACTCAAAAATCTATATCAACGTATGTTGTCCCCTATCTGGAAGCATCATACTAACATGAATATCATCTAGTCTACCAACCTTTACACTTTTTCTGAAGAGACTCTATCGAAATTAAACAAATTTCGTTTTGCCAGTGCCAGAACCAATGACATGCAAGCTCTTATATGTATGTCACTTTCCCTTGGTTCTTCTTCATTTTGGCTCTAATCAATTGAAGAAACGCCAACTTTACGAACTTATATACTAACAAAAACATAATGGTATATAATCAGACCAAATTGATCAAACCACCTATGAAGTTAAGGCTCAAACCACCGAACCAGTCACATCCGTCGAAGATCTAATCGACGATTTACCGGAGAATTCACCACGCTATATTGTTTTATCATACCCATTGGAATTGAAGGATGGTAGAAAGGCAAGTCCGCTCGTTATGGGTTATTGGTTACCTCCTACTTGTACACAATCTGCTAGAATGTTGTATGCTGCCGCCGTTGAATTATTTAGATCTAAATGTGGGGTTTCGAAGTATGTATTATTGATGATTTTAATATTATCTGGAAAGATACAACAGTACTAACATTTTGTCAATATAGGTTAATTGAGTTTGAAGAAGAGGAAGACTTTGAAGAATTGGAAGAAAAGGTTTTGTAAATCACGTCCTGATATCTGTTCTATACTATTAATATATTGACAGTAAGTCAGGAAATTAGAGCCAATTGGTGAATTACAACTGCTTGTGATTGTATCTGTTGTTTCAAGGTGGATGAAAAAAAAAACTCTGCCAACCATAATTCTAAAAACTTACAATATGATAATCCTGTAGCTGTATATATTTTATCTTGTAATCGCTATCTAATCCAGTGTCCATGCACCATTTATACGCACGTGATCTGAAAATATGTTTTTCTTGTCCTTTCTAACCCCGGCTTCCTTGATCCTAGTCTGACTCCGAAAATCCGTCATGGTGAGACTGTCTTGACATCCATACACCAGCTAATTAAAAAAGCTAATTGCAAAAACTGAAAAAAAAACACTTACACAAAACCTGGTCTTCAATAACATCCAAACATTTTCTTAATTCAATACTAGAAACTGCCAAACATCAACGGTCGCAAATGTCCTAAAATTCGCGGTTTTCTTTTCAAAGTTCGGGAAATAAAAGAAAATTTTCCAGAATTATTGACCCTACTCGATCATCCTAAAATAACGTTTATTAAGAGTATTACACCAATAACATAATTCACAATGGGTAGATTACACTCTAAAGTATGTTAATTCATCATTATAATCATCGATATGAGCAGTTTAAGCAATTCACAACTATCTCCCGGTTCCACTTCATGTGGGTTTTCGCTGGCTGAGTGTTAAGGAATGGATGATTTTCATTATTGGATCTTACTGGTTTTCATTTGATACTTCGACTTGATGACTTTGTGATGAAGTTGTCGTTTTTGGAAAGTTTTTAAATGATTGCTGGTTGATTCCATGAATATATATTCACAGATTCTTAGGTTGGGCTCGTTAAGGGTTTGAGAAATTTTTATTTAGACTATCCTTTGACAGATATTGATGATTTTTGGGTGGCCTTCCTAAGGTTTTAGCTCTGTCATTTCAATTTATTCTGGAAGGAAAGGTTTAAACCTATTTCTCTGGGTTGGTTTAACTAGACTTTGCAAGGTTTTTGTTGAATCATTCATATACTAACTGATATTGTGTTTTTTTAGGGTAAAGGTATCTCTTCTTCCGCTCTTCCATACTCCAGAAACGCCCCAGCTTGGTTCAAGTTGTCTTCTGACGCTGTTGTTGAACAAATCATCAAGTACGCCAGAAAGGGTTTGACTCCATCTCAAATCGGTGTTATCTTAAGAGATGCTCACGGTGTTGCTCAATCCAAAATTGTTACTGGTGCCAAGATCTTAAGAGTCTTAAAGTCCAACGGTTTAGCTCCAGAAATCCCAGAAGATTTATACTGTTTAATCAAGAAGGCTGTCTCTGTCAGAAAGCACTTAGAAAGAAACAGAAAGGACAAGGACTCCAAGTTCAGATTAGTTTTGATCGAATCTAGAATCCACAGATTAGCTAGATACTACAGAACTGTTGCTGTCTTACCACCAAACTGGAAGTACGACTCTGCTACTGCTTCTACTTTAGTTAACTAGGTTATTTGATCACTTGTGGTTATTTATTTTTATCTTTTTATAAGTTTTAAATTTATAATATTGGTTTGCTAAAAAAATTATTATGTAAATTTTGGGATTCATGGGTTTTTTTTTTTTATTTTAATGGGATATTTATTTTTTTGGTTTTAATTTTATTTTATTTTTTTAATTATACTTTAAATATCTCAATATAAAAATAAAATCTCATTTGAATCTTCTTATTTATAACCATACAACTTTCTGTAGAAAGTATATACTTAATTGACGCCTATATTTAGACCATGAGCTTTAATTTAATCATTAAGCGACTTTTTAAATGAGTCTACTAGGTATATCTAATCTCATATATGACCTATATGTAGATGTATATAGTAGTCTAGAGTGAAAAAAAATGATAATAGATGATCGCCTTGATACCATTAATCCTCCTCATCATATTCCCCACCGCCAACCTTTCCCTCAGTAATAACAACGGTCTCATCGATACCATCAACTGCAAACCCTAGAATTTCAAACTCTTTTAAATCAGATAAGTCAGAATCTGAATCAAGATATGGTGTCCATTCATTAATGTATGGATCATAAGGATTGATACAACGAGATATTTGCAATTCTGAAATATCGGGTATGAAGCCTGTTGGTGATGCTACTGTTGATTTCGAAGTAGTTAATGCAGGTTCTGTATCGGAAAGTTCACCGTATTCAGGGATAGGAATATCTATATCTTCTTCTTCTTCGCCTTCATACTCTTCACTAGTCATATCGTATAACCCACCTGTGAGTCTAATCATTTCATGTAGTTGTTCTGTCAGAGCATTTAGTGTTACTGGATGTTTGAGAGCAAGGAAATATGTCTGAGTGAGACGCTTCAATTGAATTGTTGTAGTTTTAATGGGTTTAGATTTTGTTGTACTAGTCTTTTTTGGTGGCTTTTGATTCATTAGATGTTAGTATCTCACACTCTCTCTCTTTCTCTCTCTGAATTCTGCTCCCACATATATGAATAAAAAACTTACCATATTGAATTCTCTAGAGTTGGATGAATGATTGTTCTATTTGTTTTTTTTAAAAAAAAAAAAAATTAAGTTTATTTATTATGTAGAAAAAACGTGTTTTTTTTTAAAAAAAAAAAAA